>JAXBDA010000489.1:0-83540 GCA_036023075.1 Gaultheria prostrata
GAAAACCCTAAAAAACGTATTAAAAAGGGTTTCTGTACGGCGCCTTCGTCCGGACCAAGCCCCCGTTGGTCCGGACCAGAGTTACTGAGACCGAAATACACAACCAGTAACTCTCGTCCGGTCTCGTTCGGACAGTGACCGGACGAGGTGCGGCCATTGATCGGACAAGCACTCCTGCAAGCTTCGAAACGCTCATACTTGCTTGGTCCGGACCAGAGAACCCTTGGTCCGGACTAGAGATGCTGCGAACGTGGAAATTGAGCCAAAAAACCAACACATAGATGTCAAGAGAGAGAAAATTCACCATTATATTCGTCCCGAAACTCTCATTCCAACTACTAGAAGCCAAGAACCCAGAGCCCCAATCAAGTAGACCGAAAAAGTCAACAAATTACAAAAGACAATACTACATGCCTACATGGCTTTGAATAGAACATAATGTTTTTCTTTATTTTTTTCTGGAACTGAGACAGAACATAATGTTAATCACACCCTTAATCATGCAAGTGAACCATAGAAAAAGGAAACCTTACTCACCTTAAAGAAGAACACTGCAGCAATTAGACCAGTTTGCGCATAGTCAAGAACCGTGTACGTACAGCTCAGCAAAGCTCCTTGTACTGCCTGAAAAGTAATGTGTCAGAAACTTGCTTCATAACCTCAGTTTTACTGCATGTGAGTATTTATAACGGAGAACACTAACATATATTATGCTCGTCCTATCAACTGTTGACTGCAGAATGTCCACAAACTCAATTATCTAACCATTCTGATCAATATAATTCAAATAAAACATCCGGACGATCATTGTATTTTTCCTTAGCAGGCTAGGATAAAGAGCCTGCTACCTCCTGCTTTAAGTTTGTTCAGCCCCAAAATTAGAACGTTTTCAACAATCATGCAGTCTTGACAGTTTCAATGTCATATTAATGGAAAAAAAACAACTAGGATAGGAGAAGGGGGGACGAGATGCGTTGGAATATATCTAAATTAGGATCTTTTCAGGTGAAATCCTACTATCAAGAGTTATGCAGGGGTGGTAATTCACTCTTTCCTTGGCAAGCAATTTAGACTATGGTGACGTTGAATGGAGCTTTTTTGTGTGCCGTGTGGCTCAAGGCAAGATTCTTACTATCGATAATTCCATTCGAAGGAATCGCCAATTGGTGTTGTATGTGCTAAAGGGATGCGGAGATGGTTGATCATGACCTCATTCATTGCCTAGTGGCCAGCTTTGGACCTTGGTATGATATTGGTTTGGGACGCAGTGGGCAATGTTGAGGAACGTCATGCAACTTTTGATTGCTTGGAGAGGTGCTAGAGCAGCAAAGAAGGAAGCATGTTTGGGCCATGATTTCTCTGTGTGATGTGGGTTTTGTGGCGGGAGAGAAACTTGAGAAGTTGGGATGTTTTTAAGGGGTCGAAAAACCTCTCTTTAGAATCAAAAGTTTTTTAGTGGATAGTATGTATAGTTAGGACAACGGAGAATGTAATCCTTCTCTTCACCAATTTTTAGATTGGTTTGATAGTACACAGGGCCTTTTTGTCTGTGGCCTCTTTTCGTATACGGGCAGCATTCCCTTAACGCTTTCTTTCTAATACAAATATTTACATATCAAAAGAAAATCAAACTGGGAGAGATGCTTAATCTTTGTCAACTCAATCTTCATTCGACCTTCATAAGCTTCTTTATGACCAACACCCCTTGTTCTCCAACTAGTAAATTACCGAGGACAGCATCCCGAGCATAGTCATAGAGTTCTCCCTAAGGTTTTGCACATATAACCAAACATTTGTGTAGTTGTACTTCCAAAACCATAAAAATAAGGCATAAAGTATAACGTTCCTAAACATACAAAAGTATCAGTGACAAAGGCAATTAAAAAGTTCTTGAATTCTGCGCCAAACCATGATCTTGCAGTAGAATTAAAGAGGAGAACATGGAGAATAGGTTTGGGGTTCAATCAATAATGCATGCCAACCTCCTAGATTTTAATTGTTGAAGCTACTTCAAACCAAATTGTATAATACAATTCAGCAGATGGGAGGGCCTGCTTAAATTAACAGTTCAATCAACTCTAATATCGTTTTACTGCACAGGCCATTAATTTAGATTTAGACAACTTGAAAGAACATGACATATACCTTCTAACCTACTCAACATTGTAACCCAGCTAAATAAGAGAGAATTTTCGGAAGTCCAGCCATAAAAATGAAAAATCACCAAAATAGCAACTTAGTCTTAGTTAAAAATTCATGTTTGTACTGCTCGGTTAAAGGGTGGTGGAGCGGCAACCGGATATTTAAACCTTCCTTGGGCATGACCATAGGGACTTCAGACCTTAGTAGCAAGAACCTCCTATTTGGGTGGCGAATCCACCTCAAAACCTTGCTCTCGTGCTCCCAAGTCGGAATCTTCTAGGAACCTCGCTTCCATTGAGAAAGAAATCAGCTCCCAAGTCCCAACTAGAATAAAACCTCTAAAGCGCATAAACCACGAAAGAAACCAAAGTATATACCAAGCAAGAGAAAATATGGACTATGGAGTACTGATGAGTTGATGAGATACTAAATATTTATTAAAATTTGCTCAAGTACTTACTCAACAAAATATTGACTTACATTCTTTGCACAGCGCTCCCAAACGAGGAGCTTCTATGATCCCCGCCCCTGCCGCTGCTTCGTGCAACTAAGTTTCAAACCTGGTCCCTGTGTGGGACCAATCACCCATAGGTTTCTACCTCCCTACCGATCTCTTAAGCCCAAACCACTTACCACTAGGCTACCAACCCTGACCATTGTCTACTGACCTTTTACATATGTGCTACTGGTATTGCCGAATAGTCGAATATAAACAGGAGCATGGAACAAGAAGATTTAGTTTCCAAGGCTATTCAATGCAGGCAAGGCACCTCACTTAACAGTTTTCAGGGTGTACAACTGAGGATTCGAACGTAAAAATACAGAATTGACGAAAATCTATAATGAGCAACTTGTTTTCTTTTTAATAATGTGACGAAGTTCAATTTCCTTTTAAGGGGTTCCTTTGATATTGAATTCCCTATATTAAAAGGGTTTGTTGTAATTTGTCTTCTTTTTTCTTTTATTTTAAGTGGACTCCTTGTCTGCCATCTCCTTTGAACTTCACTTTTCTTCTTTTAATAAGTTTGCTCCTCATAAAAAAATACATAGTTGATACTAACTCATCACAAAGGGAGCAGATTCCATAGTTATCACCACAACTTCATGCAAAATTGAGCACAAAAGGCAAATAAGTAACTTGTTATTCATGCAAACAAAGCGATGAAGATTGAATTTAAGAAACGAGCAGTGTTTGACAAACCAAAGAAAAAAGCCAGAAAAATAAATGTACACCTTCAACCAAGGAGGGCCACTGAGCCTTTCACGTTCACGACTTCTTATCTTCGAAATTTTAGAAGAGGTATCCATCTACCTTGACATCAAAGAGTAACACTTCAATGAGAAAAGACATGTGGAATGGCAGGGATATTACTTAAAATATTTAATCTATCTAGGAAATCACGTCATAGGATGTAGTGTGGAAAAGTATCTGTACAAGTGTGGTCTACATCAATTGAGAAAAACCAACGGATCAATTGATACAAATTGGGTGATAGACACAGTCAAAGGCAATGATTAATGTTCCTTGAATTTTAAATGGAACTAGAGGCAATTAAATGTCTGACGGGATTCATGATCTAGAGTGTTGACAATATCCATATGCAAAACATCTATTTTTATCTTGTTTGTGTATCAGTCATCTGAGTGATGAGGAAGGAAAATGACCAAGAAACAAGATAATGTATGCTCCGACCAGATGAGCCCATTGCATCATTTAGGACACATAAATTCACACAAGTTCTGATAATTTCTGGGAGAGCTACTAATTACCAAAATGCCAACTCCAGTTTATACAACCTATTTTTGCCATGTATAATTCGGGCTAAATGGGACGTAAGTATTTTATAGACCATGATATTTGTAGGTAGCCTAAGTGGTTATGTAGTGCATGAAGAATGGAATTCTCTATGGAAATTCCATGTTAGATATTAACCCTTATTATTCATGAGAGAGAACTGCCTTCAATTAAAAGCGAGATATAGTATATCCAAGTATTCCTCAACACATTCTAACGAAATCTATACCAGCTCTTGCCCTGTAGCTCGACAAACATGAATTCCAAGTGCATGTAATCCAAGTGAATAGAAACCAGTAGCATCCAGCAGATACAACAGCTGATACGCAAAAGACAATCCTGCACAGTCGAAAACGGCAGCTAAGTTTAAAGCTGATTAGCCAGTAGGTTCATCATTGCCAATGTTATAAAATGGTGTGCAAGTTTGCGCATAATTCCTTCTGAGATAATGTCACAAAAGATAATGCTCAGGACTCATGAAGACACTGTTGTCCTGATAGTACATTTTTACGTGGACTCACCAAACTACACAGTTGGATAAATTTACCAGGAAGCAGGAATATCTACCAAGTTAACCTCTAAAGGAAAATGGGTTGACACATATGCAAAGGGTTATTATTGGTAATTCCCTTTATGGGGCCTCACCAGATAAAAATAATTTATTTCTTATTCAAATATCTAAGGTCAACAAACAGTTTGTAAACGTTTTGCAAAACGCCAAACCAAAGCCTACTAATTCAGAGAAATGGGTCAACAAATCAAGCTAAACAGTTAAAATAAGGGTTGGTCTTTTGGTCAGATTGCCAGAACAGGCCGAGAGGTGCCACCCAAAAATGTGTAAAAATGCCAAGACTCTCGACCTAAACATTCAGAAGTAAGGCATTTTGGACGGACACTAACAAATATAAAAAAACAAAAATAAATAAGACGAAACTAAACCGCTTCTTTCTTCTGTCGTTTATTTTATGGGGAAAAAAGAGAGAAAGAAATATGCTTCAAGGCTTTAAGCTTTACTATATCAATCAAGGAAAAAATCAACTAATTGTTCATTGCAAGGGTATAACTTCAAGAAGAGTTTGTTTAAGGGTAGCGGAAACGGAAAGCCAATAAATAAAAATTAAAAATTTAAGTTGCACAAACCTTCATTTCCAGCATGTAGCCAAGGGTAGCAAGCACCAATAATCTTTTGTATGTTTTTTTTCAAAACTGTGCCCACTGAAGCCCCGACATCTGAACCGCTCGTTGAAACGACAGAACTACTTCCTCCATCAAGATAGTCAGCATCATCGTATCTTTCATCACCATCTCCCCATAAACTAGCTCGAAGTCTAGCTTCCCTCTCTTTGTTATAAATAGAATGCATTTTTGACTTGAAATACGGCAAAACAACCTACACAATATAACCAATTCAGAAGTCAATCACCTCCATCCACCTGTTGCATTTTAAAGAGAAGAAACTCCTTGGAGGACAATTTATGACATCTCATTATACAAATACCAAAAATAACGGCATATGGTTATGACTTTTAATCATTACTTTCTGGAGGTACCGAATGATATTTTAGACTGCTGATACTCTTAGTTATGTTTTGTGAGCCACTAACAAGACAACTCACATAACTATATCACAGAAACGAGAGCATGATTCCTAGACCCAGCCATGAAGAAAATTCAAATTTGACATTGCAATTCATAGTTGAATAGCGGAAGTCATATTCCATACCAGAAAGGCAACTGAGAGAACTTTTTGGTGCTTCTCCAACCCCGAGTGACGAATCCTGTCACCCGGATCGGAACGAGTATTATCCTGTTTCACTTTTATGTTAACTGCTCTCCTTCGCAAGCCATACAAAGATTCAGCAAAAGAAGCATCTGCAATAACACATCCCTAAGAATTAATCAAAGTATCAGAACAAGTAAATTTCCTATTCAACTGCCGAAACCTATTCCCGGTATAACAAACTTCCATAAGAAGAATCATTTATGCCAACAAAGCTGATAATGGTTCCATTCACAACCCCTTCTTCTATCTTTCTTCCTTTTTCTTCGAATTTCTCTCCCCTATAAACATATTTATATATTATATAAATACATAATGTCGACTTGTGAATCCTGATTCGATTTAATTTGCACTTCCCTAGGGTCTGACCTGCCTGGGGCAGCGCTCAAGAAACCTAGACATGGATTTTATGTTAATTGGTGATGTAAACCCTAGCTTATAAATACTTGCTATACACTGCCGCCGGTGTAGCTCTTGTACTCTCTTCATTTGATACATAGTCAAAATTAGTGCGAGCGGAGGATGAACTCCACCACACACTATCTGTCTTGTGTTCTTTGCTACTTTTCCCGATTGTTCCTCGCTCATTGTGTGTTGGTTGGTTTGGTCCAGGGAATGAACTACATAGACAGGCGGTGTGACACAGGGCCACCTCCCAATCGAAATCCTGGCTCTGCCGCTGGTTTGGTCGATTTCTCAATACATACATATAGATAAATACATACTCCCTCCGTCTCAAATTGTGCCCTTTTAGGAATTCCGCATTTTGCACGCAAAAAATACTGTAATATATTAGCATTCATTTCTTTCCCAAAAACTTTTATACCGATTTAAAGATCTCATTGAGTAGAAAAAATTGGTGTAAATTTTTTTCAAACATAATTCTCATAAACACATCAATTTTTGCTTGCATTTGCTTACCCAAAAGGGGCAAGCAATATGAGACGGAGGGAGTACATATACATACATACGTACATATATATATACACACACACAGAGAGAGAGAGACCTGTAGTACGTAAGCTGTGAGTTTCAAGAATGAGCATGAGAAATGCAAAGAACTCATCTTCGTAGTCTAAGACCTTATGGAGGAAGGGTCTTCGTAAAGCCAAAACCTGCAAAACCAATTAATACAAAGAAACTCAACCCCAAAATCGAGTATTCAGCTCTTGGATTAATTGAGCCTAATTGAACAAAAAAATAATCAATAGGAACTTTAGAAGTCCTCTAAATGGCTTACACCCAGTGAATAGGTGAGTGCGGCTCTGAGACTGGAAGGGAGTTGCTGCGCAGCCGCCATCTCGAAGAAGGTGGGACGATCCCCTTGCCCTCCTACCTGAAACAACATCTCTCTCTCTCTCTCTCTCTCTCTCTCTCTCTCTCTCTCTCTCCTCTGTGTGTAAATATGTGTTTGAGAATTGAGAGGTGCTCTGTGTGTAAATATGTGTTTGAGAGGTGCTCCTCGGCGAATTCCGTCCCGGTGTAAATACCGGTAGTTACCGGAGCATACCGGGATTTCCGGAAAATACCGGCTGATAAGATGGTACCGGAAGTTTCGTCCGAGATTTTGCAGGTCACTCTGAAGAAGATGATCGTTGATCAATGTGAGAATCAGATCGGTGCGAGAGGGATTTTTTTGCCGTCGGTTCAAATCTGAGAGGATGTGATCTGAGAGAGAGAGAGAGAGAGAGAGGGTTGTTGTACCTTTAGTCCTCAAAGAAGGCCATGGCTGAATCGGTTCATGGAGGAGAAGAGAGAGGCGGACAGAAGCACACAGGAAGAGGTAGAGCAAATGGGACTGATGGAGGCGACTTTGGCTTTTCAGAAATGCTAGGTACACAGAAATAATATCTAAAATTTACCGGGAAGTGAAAATGAGTGGCTCACATTAAGTGCTTGTGCACCTGAGCCGCACCTGAGCCACTCGTTCTCGCTTTCTGGGTAAATTCTGTGTATTTTTTCTGTGTATGTAGAATTGCCAAATCAATAGCCTAGATTCACTTAGAATAAATCTGGACCATTGATTTACACTTCCCGGTAAATTCTGGATACTATTTATGGCTACCTAGAATGGCAAATTGACCAAACTAACCTTTATCTTTGTTTTTTTTTAACAGACCTTTATCTCTCGTTTCTACTACTCCGGCCCAAATTGCTGGTACTTCTTTCTATTTTGGGATGTCCCAAAATATTGGTCCAATTTTTAAAAACAACTATCAAAATATGTCAAACTTTCAATTTTGTCCTTAAAAGTACTCTTTCCCTCCTAATTTATTTCACAGTTTTTGAAATTCGTGTCATTTCTAAAATCATTCATGTCTTTTAGTATATAATATTTTTCATCATTTTTAAAATTTTGTATAAAACAATTAATTGAGATCTATCAAACAAGATCCATATTGTATATTTTTGAGATCCATATTGAAAGTTATAAATTAATTGAGATCTATCAAAAAGTTGGATTCCCCAAAAAGGACGAGCAATTTGGGATGGAGGAAGTATCATTTTACATGTTCCGCATGTTGGCATCATTGAAATTATCTTTCTTTTCTATTTTTTTTTAGGCATTTAAACTCACAATTTTCAATAAAATATATATTATACAATGGGAGGAAAGTAATTTTTAGTGTCTAGTGAAAGTTTATGTAGTGATAAATTTAATGGTTTGGGGAAATTATTAATTTTTGAACACATATACAGATAGTACCGCTAAATTCGAAACGGTACCGGTATCGGCCCGGTACCGGTACCATACTGTACCGATAAGAAAATCGGTATCTTGCTACAGAATTCAGAACCTTGCTCTTCGCACCCCCTGTCACCACCCCCACAAGCCCCCCCCCCACACCATTCCCGGAATACCCCCACCCACCAACCAAACATTCTGTACTTTCTTTTATTATTATTATTATTTTTGAACAAGTTCACTTCTTTTCTAGCTTCTTCTTCTTCTTTTTTTAATTTGAATCATAAACATAAGCTACTAACTTTAATTAATTAATTAATTACTTAGTTAATTCCTCAAATAATTATTTAATTACTCAAGTAATTACTTTCTAACTTTATTTATTTATTTAATTTTAATTACTTTATTACTTTATTATTTAATTACTTATTTAATTTTAATTTGGTTAACTCATATTATATTTTCAACTAAATTATGTTTCTTGTCATAACAATGAATAATAAATAAATCAAACTTATAAAAGTGAATAATATTACAATCACGTTTACAATGTTCAGCCCTAATCAATATTGCCTCCAAATTGTGATCCCGGCGGGCCTTGTGCTGGAAAACAAACTTCATACTACAAAGGAATACGCATATTGTAACTAGTAATTTAGTTAAATAATAATATTACATAAATAAAAGAGAAAAACGATATAGAGAATACTAAAAATTAAAAGAGAAAAAATATATAAAGAAAAAGAGATAAATAAATAATCAAATGAAATAAATAAATAAATAAATTTAATTAATTGAAAAAATAAAAGAGAAAAGGGATATAAAGTAAATGAATTAAATTAGTAAAGATAAAAGAATTAAAAAATTAAATAAACAAGGAATTTAGTTAAATAAATAAAATTAAAAAAATAAAAGAGAAAAACGATATAGAGAATACTAAAAAATAAAAGAGAAAAAAGATATAAATAGAAAGAGATAAATAAATCAATAAATGAAATAAATAAAGAAATAAAGAAATTAATTTAATTAATTAAAGAATAGGGGCATTTTTGCCAAAACATTTAAAGAGGGGGCATTTTGGGAAACCCACGGTGGGGCTGTGGGGGGCGTGCGTCAGGGGAGGCGCGGGGAGCAATTTACTATGTGTTTGTGAAGTTGGGAGAATGGGGAAGATAATAATGATCCGATAACAGTAGGAATTGAATTTCCCAATGTTTGGGTAAGTTAAACCGACCTCCCTTGAGATTTAAATAAATAGACATAGCCCCCCATATGATATGAGGTAATGACACTAAAGTCCTCACTATGAATGATACGGCCAACGGAGCTATTGAAAGATCTTTTACTATTTTTCTTCATATTAAGCTGGATAGTAGCATAGTTATCAATCTCGCAAATTGCTTGCCCTTTTAGGAATTCCGTATTTTGCACGCAAAAAATAATATATTAGCATTCATATTTTTTTCCAAAAACTTTTATACCGTTTTAAAGATCTCATTGAGTAGAAAAAATTGGTGTGAATTTTTTTCAAACATAATTCTCATAAAAATCCCGATTATGAGGGGCAAGGAATATGAGACGGAGGGAGTACATATACATACATACATACATGTACACGCACACACATACACAGAGACCTGTAGTATGTAAAGCTGTGAGTTTCAAGAATGAGCATGAGAAATGCAAAGAACTCATCTTTGTAGTCTAAGACCTTATTGAGGAAGGGTCTTCGTAAAGCCAACACCTACAAAACCAATTAATACAAAGAAACTCAACCCCAAAAATCGAGTATTCAGCTCTTGATTTAATTGAACCCTAATTGAACCAAAAAAAAATTAAAAAATTAACAGGAACTTTAGAAGTCATCTAAATGGCTTACACCAGGTGAATGCAGCTTTGAGACTGGAGGGGAGCTGTTGCGCAGCCGCCATCTCGAAGAAGGTGGGACGATCCCCTTGCACCTGAAACAACATCTCTCTCTCTCTCTCTCTCTCTCCTCTGTGTGTAAATATGTGTTTGAGAGGTGCTCCTCGCACCCCCTATCACCACCCCCACAAGCTGGCCCACACCCCATTCCCGGAAATACCCCCACCCACCAACCAAACATTCTGTACTTTCTTTTATTATTATTATTATTATTTAACAAGTTCACTTCTTTTCTAACTTCTTCTTCTTCTTCTTTTTTTTAGTTTGAATCATAAACATAAGCTACTAACTTTAATTACTTTCTAACTTTAATTAATTAATTAATTAATCACTTAGTTAATTCGTCAAATAATTACTTAATTACTCGTGTAATTACTTTTTAACTCTATTTATTTATTTAATTATTTAATTTTAATCACTTATTTTTAATTTTAATTACTTTATAACTTTATTTATTTAATTACTTATTTAATTTTAATTTGGTTAACTCAAATTATATTTTCAACTAAATTATGTTTCTTGTCTTAACAATGAATAATAAATAAAACAAACTTCTAAAAGTGAATAAATATTATAATCACTTTGACAATATTCAGCCCTAATCAATATTGCCTCCAAATTCTGCTCCCGGCGGGCCTTGTGCTGGAAAACAAACTTCGTACCACAGAGGAATACGTATATTGTAACTAGTAATTTAGTTAAATAAATAATATTACATAAATAAAAGAGAAAAACGATATAGAGAATACTAAAAAATAAAAGAGAAAAAAGGTATAAAGAAAAAGAGATAAATAAATAATTAAATGAAATAAATAAATAAATATATTTAATTAATTGAAAAAATAAAAGAGTAAAAGGATATAAAGTAAAAGACATAAATAAATGAATTAAATTAGTAAAGATAAAAGAATTAAAAAATTAAATAAATAAGGAATTTAGTTAAATAAATAATATTACATAAATAAAAGAAAAAACGATATAGAGAATACTACAAAAATAAAAGAGAAAAAAGATATAAAGAAAAAGAGAGAAATAAATAATTAAATGAAATAAATAAAGAAATTAATTTAATTAATTAAAGAAGGGGGCATTTTTGCAAAAACATTTAAAGATGGGGCATCTTGGGAAAACCACGATGGGGCCTGCGGGGGGCATGTGTCACTGTGTCAGGGGAGGCGCGGGGAGCAATTTACTTTCTTTGGCACTGTATGCGATACTCCATATCATACTGCAATTTAGAGTCTGTTTGGGAGGCCGATTTTTGCATTTTCTCATTCTTGTTTTTGCATTTTGCCTGTTTGGGCAACAGATTCTCAAAACTCATTCTCCATTTTAGACTTTAGAGATGAGAAGTGAAAAAGAGGTGTGAAGGAGCTTTTTAACTTCTTATTTTTCACTTTTCTCATTTTTATTAACAAAAAGACCCACAAATCTCTCAAACACTACTCCTGTTGCAAAATGCATTCTGTACATTTCTCCCAAACACTCTTTCTAAATTCAAAACATATTCTGACCATAATCCAAAAAGCCAAAAAATAAAAAATGAAAAGCTAAAAATGAGGCTCCCAAACACCCCCTTAGACTGACATCTATACTTGTATTTCAAGCAAGGACTCTTGAATCTTTTGCTTTTTTAGTGTTCTTTCACAACTCCTAACTTACTAGTTACTATCGAGATCAATATCTCCTTCAGTTTCGCAATTGAAATATAATGCCTTGTTAAGTCGATTTGGGCTAATCGAAATATCACTCTGGAAAAAAAAAGAAAAGGGTTTGACCCAATAATTGTGTAGCGCTCTTTGAAGTGTGAGGTCTAGGATTCAACTCTTATGAACAGAAGGTTGGTCATTGTGGTAATCTAACTAGCTAATACTAGTATATACTATCATCGTATCGTCTGAAATAAAAATAAGAAAAAACTATAAAATCCTTTTAGAGTAATTGTAGGATTTAAGAAAAAAATCATTCCTAGGGCAATCAAATTAATCGGATATATTTACCCCCAAAAAAATCTGAAATGGAAAAACACATGATAGTATTTCCACAAGAGAAAATACACCATCAATGTTTGTTAAATTATCCTCGTCCATTTTTTAAAGGTTTCTTTCTCTTGGCGATTCAGATTTTTAAAGTCTCTTACATGCTGAGATTATAATAAATTTGAATTATTGAAATTACTTTTAAACAGTTGATAGTTTGAAAGTGCACGAAGTTCTCTTCGAAGTCCAAACCCAAGGCTTTGTTTGGTTGATAGTTTTGATATAAGTTTTGGAGATAATAGTTTTTTAAATGGTTACCTATTTTTTTTTTTCATTTTTAGCCACTTTTTTTTTTTAACATTTTAACAAACTTTTTTTTATGTTTTGAATAGAAGTATGCAATATACATCTAAAAAATTAAAAAAATAAATCCATAATTCGGTCAATTGGCCAAAAGGCCAAGTTTGGGGCTTTAAAGGATTTTTGGTAGCGCCTAACTTATTTTAAGACCTCCAATACATTGATGGAAAGTTTTTGAGGGCTCAAAGACCGACAAAAATGCCCCATCTCTCTCCCCCACGCACACTACGGTCACTGTTCTTGAAATGCTCCAACGCGGTCGAATTATCCGAGAAAGTTTTCCAGGTGAATTTTCAAAGTTTTTTTCCTTGTTTATGGCACCCAAATTGCCTGCTAAGTTCGTCCCCTGTTTCCAAATTACTGCCGATGTTGTTAATTTCTATAAAATGCTTTCCAATTGATCAACGATCACTATGTTTTAGTACAATTAATTTCTATCTCTTTAATTTTGGGAGGGTTCAATTTTAGGCTGGGTTTCCCATAAGATTTTATGAGAAATCCCATAAAATCAACTTGATAATTTTATGGGATTTTTCATTTTAGCACATTGATTTGATGATAATCAACGTGTTAAAATGGGAAATCCCATAAAATCATCCAGTTGATTTTCTGGAATTTCCCATAAAATCAAATGGCAAACCCAATTAGGGGTTTATGTTCTTTGGGTAGGATATAGACGGGTTTAGGCATTTTGAGTTTAGACAATTAGGGTATCATAGGGTTTTAGAAGTTTAGACATTTTCATAGGATTTTGAAGGTTTTAGGCACTTTCATACAGTTTTTTGGGTTTTGGCACTGTCATAAAATTTTGGAATTTAAACACTTTTATACGATTTTGGAGGTTTAGGTAATCTATGGGCTAGCAGGAGACATTTTTGGAACATGGGAGAGATTTGTCCTCTTGACGGTAATGAATTATTTTGTGTTCTATTTGCATGATTAACTCCTATATCATATCCTTATCGCAGAAATTTCCTAAATAAATTTGATAATTTTTTTATTGAAAACAAGAAAACACCGACGAAATAGTTACTCTAACAGTATG
This sequence comes from Gaultheria prostrata, assembly GCA_036023075.1. NCBI lineage: Eukaryota > Viridiplantae > Streptophyta > Magnoliopsida > Ericales > Ericaceae > Gaultheria > Gaultheria prostrata. The sequence continues at coordinate 13,714 of JAXBDA010000489.1, forward strand.
CATATCTCTGATAAGATTCCAACAACAAAAATCGGCAATTTTACGCTGCCACCGCTTTCCAAATTACGTGTCATCTCTTTCCCGAAACAGCACAACCCTCTCTCTCTCTCTCTCTCTCTCTCTGTATCTTCCATTTTTTATTCGAGAAAGGAGGAGAATGGGTTTACCGCCATCGCCAATTTCTCATTGCTAACACAAGTGAGTTTTTTTCTTGAGGAAGAAAAACATGAAAGAAGAATGTGAAAACATATCCGTCCGGTACACTGATGTATCGGACATATGAGGTTTACCGTGACGAATCTCATCCGTCGGATATTTTTTCACGCTCTCTTTCATGTTTTTCTTTCATGTTCTCTTTTTTCTTTCCCTGTTCATTCTCTTACGCTCATTAATTTACTCTTTTTTTATTTGTTGAATTAGTTTGCCATTAGATTTTGCTCATCGTTTCTCTGTTGCTTAATCTCTATCATCGTCTCTTCCAATGCCATCCACGTTGCCTTTTCTTGGTTGAAGAATTTTCACATGTACTTTCTCTCCTATTTTAATGGATTTCTTATCCCCATAACTTGGAACTTGAATTGGTTTTGGAGTTCGTATGATATACTCCTGTAACATCTAGCCTTTTTTTTTTAGCTTACGCGCATCTCGATTAGTCGTAGCTAAGCAATCCCCAGTCACTAGCGGGGCCCAATTAAATCTGGGATAACTAGACCTTAGGAGGGTGAAAAACCCTAAAAATCAGGCCTTGACCACCAAGCCGACCCCTGGTTATGTAAAATGTAGCACATGCCAGTTATTTTCTTCCTTTTTGAGTTACTGAACAAGGAAAATATTGGAAAAAGATAGTTTATCATGTAATAAACGTTGAAAAAATTAGGGTAGTAGAAATCTAAAAGCTTTATCAGTTTTCATAATTGATGCGTATCTTAATTTGGTAATGTAGTTTTTAGGAAACATAATTAGGAACTTAGGCCCTGTATGGCAACCTACTTTTTACGTTTTCATTTTTGCATTTTCGAGTTTTGGCTGTTTGGCTGGAAAATGGAAAACTTATTCTGTCAAAATGTGCTTTGATTTTTGTGATTTAGAGAGCAGAAGTGAAAAGTAGGGTGGGAGGAGCTTTTTGACTTCTCATTTTTTGACTTTTTCTATTTTGGTTAACAGAAAGACCTACAAATGTATTCTGCCCATATCTTCCAAACACTACTCTTGTTGCAAAATACATTTTACACATTTCTCCTAAACACTGTACTATATTCAACATACATTGTAACCATAATCCAAAAAGCCAAAAAGACAAAAAATTGAAAATGAAAAGCTCAAAATGAGCCAACATCTAACACATTCTTATCCGGACTATTAGGAGGTTGGAATGGCTACCGAATATCAAATCCGTCTTTGCACGCAGCTTCAGGAAATTCGGCATCCCATTCATGAATGTGTGGCCTCGCATTATCTTGTTGAATATAAATAGATTCGATTTCATTGCAACATGGCCACCTAGCTCGAATAGCTGGTAAAACTTTTTCAATTCGACAAGAGCGAATAGTATCCTTAGTTACCGATAATATTGCCTTGGTCTCAAGTGTACCAGCCGCACGATTTTTACTTTTCATTTGGCTGGCTCTGCATATGTTAATGCAAAAATTCCAATCTGACCCGAAAATTCTTGGTTTCGAGTTGGATCAAATCTTGGTCGGGCTACTGCCGCTAGGAACATAACCTTTGTAATAAACCGCTTGCTTTTGGAAGTCCGCAACGGCTCATGTTCCTCAGGAAGTAGGTAATACTTCTTTGATTCCTGAGACAAGTAAAACCATTTTTCATCAATATGCTCATAGTTGTACATATTTTTGAAAATTGGTTGGCTTCCAAGGCTACGTGGCTCAAGCATTGACAAACAAAATTGAAGCTATGTTTTGTTATCTTCAGATAAATAGGGCTTCAATGCTTTTGTGTGTGGCCTGATCTTACCTTGTTTAATATGCCTGTGAAGTGTTGTTTTTGCCATATTCATAGCCTCTGACAATGAGCGAATGTTGGTGAGGCAACCAAGAGGAATTTCAGAGGTCTTCTTGAGGTCAATATTCACTCACTTGCGACCAACTCGTCTTGGCAATTGATAAGATGCATCAACTGGAAATCCTTTGGCAATACACGCAATCGCTCGCTGTCATATCTTGCGAATGGTTTTTGGATTGACAGAGAACATTTCAGCTACCTTACTTGTACAGCCATACATTAACTTTTCATTTTGACTTTGTGCTAGGAGTATCTCAAGAATTTCTTGACGTTGTTGGTGAGAGTGGTTTTAATTGGAAGGAAGGAACCAAGGTTGTTTGGAGGAGTAAGTTAGTGGAGAGAATAAAAAGGCAATTTCAGGATGTTACGCCACTTTTTTGGTAAAGATATGCCTATATATACGAGGAAGTGTTTGGATTAGGATGGTGTAGAAATTTGAATAGATATGGCGCCAAGGGGCAAAAGTTAAATTTAGCGCCATATTTGGGAAGTTTCCTGAAAGTTGGAGTTGTGCACATTTTTTATCTACGTGGATTAAACTTAGTGCCATAATGGGGGCAAGATTTTCTCTCAAGTGTTCTTCTTCCATTTGGAATTTTTTTCCATAGGCGATTTAAAAATTAAGGGGCAAAGATGGAAAGTTAATTTTTTTACACGGAAAGTCAATGCAATAATTGGTGTGCTTAAAAAGTTGAATTGTCAAACTAGGACCAACAATTACGGATGTAGGGAGTAGAAATTGTTGTAATAGAGGTGGCATGTAGCTTTAGCTTGTGAGAGCGAATGAACTTTGATTAAATACGTGTATTAAGTATTAACACATATATTGTTAGGGTTAACGTAGTTTTTATAATTTTTACTTAGCATTGCTATTATTCTTACTCTTTTTTTTTTATAATTTTAAGTAGTATTTATTATATTGAAACTCGAAACTCAAATGGTTTACGCCTCGAGGTCGAGGCTTGTGCCTTGCCTTATGAGAGGGGAAACGCCTCCCCTTCCACTTTCGCCTCTGAAAACTTTGGAAAATATTGACCTGACCCTCCTCTTGTTCCTAGCCATACATGTTTATCGCCCCTTATTTACTCAGGAAACAGTTTCTTTATTCGAATAATGTTTCATGTTCTAAGATTATACATCCCTTTGTTTATGTGATGCTTTTTTTTTTGATAAGTAGTTAACTTATTGATAAGGCATTTAAGGGGATGTCTTCCGTGTATAAAAGAAAACAAAGAACCAAAAGACCAAAAAGCCGGCACTGCCAAAAGGGCGTAAAAAGGCCTATATACAGCATTCTAAATGCCAAAAATATCCAACATGTCAAGTAATTGATCAAGGGTTGGTTTGCATTCCCTCAACTCCCAACTAAATAAACTAGAAAGAAAAAAACTCTTAATATGTAGCAGCGACATCTCCTCCCCGTCAAAATATCTATAATTATTGTCCCTCCAAATGAGTGACATCAAGCACAGTGAAATCAACATCCAAAGGTTTCGTTTTCTTCTATCCACTATAGTCCCATTCCATTTTTGAATAAGCTCCACTACCGTCACCGGGAATACGCACGACATACCTCACCAAACACGGACCACGGCCCAAAGAACCTTGGCGGTCGCACAAGGAATACATAAAAATATAGAAATGTATCACTGATTCCCGATCTCTCAAGCACATGCAACACCGATTCAATATTACCTCATTACCATCCTATGCTAGTATGCTATATAAGATTATCCATCGTTAGAATCTTATCTTTAGCCGCACACCAAACGAAGACAGACACGTTGGTTGGAGTACGAGTGCCCCCAATGGCTCTCCAGGGAAGGGAGTATTTGGTTTTCCAGCCATAATTTGGTAAAAAGATTTCACCCGAAAAGATCCCTCTGTTTATGTGTTGTTGACTGAGTTCTTTTGTTGTAACAATGGAATATCTGTCGTTATACATGATTCTATAGTTGCTAGTATTGTTTTTCTAAAAGAAAACCAATGGGAAGGTTTTTTTTTGTCCTTAAACCTACTTATTTACCATGCAAAACATTCCATAATATACTCAGTTCTGAGATGTGAAAGGTTTGGCAGTTACCAGTCATTCTTCGGTGAATTGCATGTACTAGGGACAGATTTGCATTCTTATTAATTCTCGTGTCCTTAAATGATGTATATTGAACAATGGAATGAAATAGTCCGCTGACCCTTGAAGATGTAAGACCAATTATACGATCATCCTGTTCTATAATAGCAATAATTGCATTTGACATCGACTTTCAGAATAGTGTTTTCTTTTCTTTACGATGATTCTTTTAGTTTGTTGGTTCGCTGACCACTTATTTGGTTGACCTATCTGGGAAGTATCAAACTAGAGGGTGGATATCTGCTCTCTGCGGTCTTAGTGTAAAGTGTTGAAACCTCTATTTATGGTTGTCCTAGTTAAACTAAGCATTCTCAGGAATTGGTATCTATTTATTCTTGTTTAAGTTGTTCTGAGGGTTCACTTTCCTTTCTTCTTCTTGTTCTTAATCCATACAGAGAGCCTGAGAAAGTAAGCATCAATTACAGGAAGCCCTTGAGCTTAATGGTATCATTGTGTGAGTTCTCTTTCATTCTTTTTTTGCTCTCTTTTGTGCTGTGCGTTAGATATCTTAACTATTGTCTGCATAAACAGCTGATTGCATCTGACTTGTATTGTGGCTTCTTATTTACTAACGGTCAAGTTCAGAATGCACGGTAGATTGGATGCCACTTTTCTTAATGCTCAAAAATATATGGAGACTATGGACAACTAGTCAGTTTTTTCATAAAGGGAAATTGTTCATGAAGTATCATCTTGATGTCCCTCAAAAATCCTCTCATACATGGGCACAGTGTGAGCTTATGACATATGGAGATCAGATGTAGTTCATGTGTAGAGGGCCTCACGTCAGAGCTGGTTTGCTGGTTGTGAGACTTCAGTCTATTACTTATGTAGTTGCTTGTAAACTCTTGTAGTTTCGATTCATGATGTTTCTCCTTCATTTTGTTTCACTTCTATGGTTTCTCTACTTCATTTGCCACTCCTTGTTTGCATCACCTGTTCATTAAGTTTCACTTAATCAACGAGACACCAATTATTCTTTTTGTTGCTCTACAAGAAGATGGCATTTGGTGCTTGGTGATGATCTTCATCAATCCAAGCCCGCTGACCACTTTTTTTCTTTCTTCATGTGTATCAGTGTATGTCTTTGCGGGTTTTTTTGGGGGTGGATGGGTGGGGTGATTTAGCCCAGTCTCAGGCAATTGCAAGTTGTGGCCGCCTTTTTTTGAAGTACTGGGATGCTACAATATGTTGGTACTGGAGTAGAGATGACAATTCCCTCTTTCGCGTGATGTTTTTTCTGGTTTCCAATGTTGGATATATTTGAAGAAAAATTGAAAATTCTACCTTTCTTTTTAGATGCTATAATTTTTTTCTTTTTTTTTCAAAATTATGTGTGGGTTGTCAAATGAACACCCCAAAACATTTTTTCTCTTATAATACATGTAAAAATTTGTACAAATTTTAGGTCTCTCCATCCCTTGAACACCCTGCTGAAATCTGAATGAACACCCGTGCAAAATTAAATGAACAGCCACCTGATAAATTAGCTAACAAATCAATCCACTTTGACCAACCAAATTACATCCATTATAGCCCAATCGTAGGCAGCTTCACATGCATATAAGAAAAGGTGATCAATTGAGATGCTATATATATATATTTATTTTGTTGTTATATTACATGTAGTAATTTTATCTTATATATTTTGTTTGAACACTTAGTCTTAAATTGTGAACAAAACACTATGCAATCCAAGTTACATTTGAACACCTAATACACTAGCTCAAAACAAAGTATACAGTGTAATGAGTACTATTAGAAAAATAAAGAGAGAAAAAAGTATCTATTGGTATCGTTATTGTGCAACTTCTCTCAGAACGACAATCAACTCTTATCTCTAAAAATAAAAGCATATGTTTAAAAAGATCCGTGCAAACGTATTTGCCAGTGCCACATAATTTCCTACAAAAAACAAATACTTCTGTGTTTATGCTTCCGTTTTATTTCGCTTGGCTCAAATATAAAAATTTGCGGAAAACAACATTTTATGTATTTTTTGGATCTCATTAAATACTTCTGTGTATATGAATCTTTTAAATATATGACTAATTGATTGAGCTAATAGAGTTAAGGTAATCTTTGAACACCCTATTAAAAATTCCTGGAAATCATTGCTGTGTAATTTGCATTTGGATGGATCAATTACATTTTGTCTTACAAAGTTGGGATGTCCATAAAGGATGGAGAGAGTAACAAGTTGAAGGTGCCAAAAGGATTTATGCTTTTGTTGGTTTCGAGATTTGACTTTGGATTTTGCTCGCCTTTGATAGACAAAAGGTTGATATTACACTAATTTCTATGGTGGTTTCCTGATTATCTTCCTCCCACAGGAAAAGATGATGGAACTTGGGTCACATACTGTAAGGTCCCATGGAGTCACGGTGGCTAGGATGCACATGCATGACTGGCTTATATTGATGCTTCTTGTGGCAATATACGTCATTCTGAATCTTATAGATCCATTTCATTGCTATGTTGGGAAAGATATGATGGGTGATCTCAAGTATCCCTTAAAAGATAACACTGTTCCTCTGTGGGCTGTTCCTGTGAGAAATTTATCCACCATTGATACGTAAATAACATTGTTGTTATATTGCGATGTATAGAGAATTGACTTGTTTTCTTTTTTCTTTTTTATTTTCTTGTTTTGCTAGATTTATGCAATTCTGTTGCCTATAGCAATCTTTCTCTTCTTTTATTTTCGAAGGAGGGATGTTTATGATCTTCATCATTCAGTACTAGGTGACAAAATTTTCAGTTCCATCTTTTTTTTTTCCTCTCTGAAATAACTTTGTATGCATTCAATAAGGTGAGGTAAGTACTCAGTAATGAAAAACCGTCTTTTCATTTTGGCAGGCCTTCTATACTCCATTTTCATAACAGCGGTAATCACCAGTTCCGTAAAGGATGCAGTGGGACGGCCTAGACCGCACTTTTTTTGGCGTTGTTTTCCAGATGGAAAGGAAGTATGCTCGTTTGGATATCACTTCTTTGACCTCGGTGTTTTGTACTTCAATATTTTTTTACTGTCTGTTTCTTGTATCTTATTCCCAGCCTACACTCTTAACATGGTACCTCATATTTGATCTTTAGGTTTATGATCGATGGGGAGATGTCATATGTCATGCAGAGAAAAATGTCGTAAAGGAAGGATATAAAAGTTTTCCAAGTGGGCATACTTCATGTAAGAAGCTTCTAATACTAGCTTTATATATCTAGTTCTATCATTGGTAGAGAGCAAAGAAGATAAACATGGGAAAATTTGAAATACTTTTCCCTTGTTACATTAGTGTAATTTGGAATTACTGATGGGGTTGAGAGTTATTGATGGGTGGGGATGGCGTAGGGGTCGGGTGGCGGCAATCGCAATGTGTATGTGTTGTATGCACATATACAGATATACTTTTCTCTCGGGCTAGGGGCTTCCTCCTCCTTTACAACAAAATGATGAAAGTTCATCCATAAATTTTTGAACCTATATAAATGTGGACATGTTTGTCCATGCATGGTGTTGCCATACCTGTCGATAGCTATGAATCTTGTTCTGTTCACCATTAAGTGAATAAAATATACAGTGCTATGTTGCTGAAAATTACGAAACTTTTGGAAGGGAACATACAGACTTCTTCTAGTATAGCTGTCTTTATTGCTCTGGAATGTTTCAGTTTATGCTTATACTCTTATATAGATATACCAAGAAAGATGTGTGGTCTGGTGAGGCTAAACTCAAATATGAACTCAATAAGTGGGGCAATCTCCTCTATTCTGGTTCATGATTTCTATTGGTTAGATGGTTCATCCACGGGAGAAGTCGAGCTTCAAAGGGGCTTGTCATGTCATATTTCTGTGCATTTGTAATGCATATGTCAATGTGTATGGTCCGTGTGGAGCTGTGAAAGGTAGAGCACCGGTGGTGTATGGTGGCTCACAAGGGTAGTAACAGGGAGCTTGATTTCAAATCTAAAAAACCTAAACATTGAGTGCAGTGACGAGCGTGTCCACTACGTGGAAGCCCAGGCCAACCGCCAACTCTTAGAAATTGTTGAAAAACCTAACAAGCACCACACTGAAGTCTACAAGTAGCTTTCCATGTGGCTGGGCAGTGCTGTTGAGCTGATCTTGTGAATCTTTCCTTGTTTGCGTGGTTATTGCTTTCACTTTTAAACTAGTTCTTGTCCATTGCTAGTTTCATTGACTGTCAGGGTGCTAATGGTTCCAGAAGCCGATGTGGGGATCATAGCAGCAGTATGCCAGTGTGATCATGTCTTGTCATTTTTTTTTTTAATTTGGCTTGAAGGCGCATGATCTTACCACCTAGACATGTTTTCTCCATGAGACAGTATTGGATGTAGTTGGGAAAATGTTGAATATAGTTAAAAGTTCAAATCCTGATATTGAAGCAAGTACTGCGCCCCACCTTCCTAGTCCTGTATTTTCCCCTTTCTTCTGCTATCAAAACATCTAGTTTCTCTTCTTGAGTTGCTGATTCCATGTGGGTTGTTTTGGAATACCACACTACATGCCTTCTTTTCTACAGGTTGGGGTATGAGATAGCTCTTCTTTTTTTTTTTGATCGGGAAAAGGGTATAAGATAGCTCTTAACTTCCGCAGATCTGCATTTGATTCGCAGGGTCCTTTGCTGGTCTGGTATTTCTATCACTTTATTTATCTGGAAAGATAAAACCGTTTGATCGAAGAGGCCATGTTGCAAAGCTGTGCATTGTTTTTCTTCCTCCACTAATTGCATCTATGGTTGGTATTTCTCGAGTTGATGACTACTGGCACCACTGTGAGGATGTTTTTGCTGGGGGTCTCTTAGGTTTGTCATATCATTTATCTGTTTTTCTATTCCACGTTGGTAATTATGCATTCCAGATGCATAGCGTGTTGAGCTCTAAACAATTGTTTTCTGCAGGTCTCACAGTGGCCACGTTTTGTTATTTGCAATTTTTCCCACCACCGTATCACATTGACGGTATAGTGCTATTTTTTTTCATCTCCATTTTTTTTCCGTTCCCTTTTTTGAAGAAGTAAATCCCATATACTCATGTGGTGTTGAGAAAAGCAGATGTTAGGATGGTGTTCTTCAGTTCTTGGTACGTCATGTTGGTATGATCTATGTTTAGAACGATCAAGCGGCTTTCCATTTAACTTCCACTTCAGCTGATATGGAGGACATGAGCTTACTCGATATAACAACCATGTTGAATATAATATTCTTATAGCGCAAAAAAGCATTTGAGAGAGGACTGTATGTGAAGGGCATCCTGATAATGGCTCAAACACGGCCAATATTTTGCAATTTATGGAGAAGTCAATACTGGGCCCATGGTTCTGGTATAAAGTAAAGCATGCTTAACGACACTTTGACAAACTAGATATGGTTATATTTGTCAATATATTGGGTTCTATGTAGCATATTTGCCTCCAAATGTTGGGTTTCATTTATAGAGACTATTAGAAGAACATATTGGATGTGTACCTGTAAGCTAAATAGATATTCAGTGCGGACTAGTGATTTCTGTTTCCCGGAGTACTTCCCCAAAACTAGATTTTTGTTTTTGATTTTCCATGCTCTTGTGCATGTGGATTGTGTACATGTTAGCCCGACCTTCTGAATCTCCGATAATTGTTTGTTCGTCACCAATCTACCGGCTCATATTGCTTATTTTTCTTCCTCCTGTAGTCGGGATACGATGGTCTGACATATCTTATCATCAAATTTATCATAGTTAGGACGGCCCAGAATTGTCAATGTAGTGGCTTTGGGGGAAGTTCTTTATGGGATTCTCTCTTAAGCAATTTCTGAAGTAACTGTCATGCGGTTCAAAATACAAAAGGAAATCTTTATATTCTGGTTCGGACATGAGCCGCTGTGCTCAACAATAAACTACTTCCTTTCAGCTGCTGTTTTTGTAGTTTGAAAAATAGAACTGGTCAGGCCAATGACAGTTTAAGTTATCTGGTGTATAGGAAATCCACTTTATCCTTGGTTTGGCTTTAGGCAGGTAGTTGGCAGGCGTTTTCACGGACAATGGTTGGGTTCTCTGGTCATCTAAAATTCATATACTCAAAGCTCTAAAACCTGTAAAATTGAGGCCCAAGAACCAGTTATCGTTCTTCCCAAGTAGGATCTAAACTATGGACATGGCTTCTGGACACCATACTGGTTATTTCGGTCTTCTGATATTCTAGCATTCTTCCTTTGGTCATGATATCAACGTAATTTAAAGTTATAATCAAATTAATGGCAAAATATGTTTTAGTTTTTGGTTGAAATCGCCAATCACCTGGGCTTCTTCCCATGTTTACCCAATAGGTTGGGGGCCTTATGCTTATTTCCGTGTGTTGGAGGAATTACGCACATCTAGACAAGCGGCGAATAATGTGAATATGCAGAGTGGGCAGTCAACAGAAGCTCATATGGAAAATCAACGGCATGAAAGAAACAGCAATCAATTTATTGGTATATCTTTAGCAGGTGATTCCAGTTCCACACCGGAAGATTTGGAATCTGGAAGGAGGTAAATTTGAGAATTCGATCTAGTTTTTTATCGTAACCTTTGTTGTTTACTTCAGCTATGTTTATATACATGTAATGCTGTAAATATGTGCTTGTGCTTGGCGTTCTCTACTGCCAAGTATCTCTCGTTTTTACATAGCAGTTGTGTAGAGAATTGTGTCACTCATTTATGACAAGATACGTACCTGGGGATGCATTTTTCTGCGGTAGTTTGTCATACTGCTGAATGTTACCTGTTTCTGACTGTTTCAATATTGGTCATTGTTTCTTATTTTAACCCTCTTCCAAGTTCATTTTCTTAGAATGGCTAGAAATAAAAGCTGTAATAAACTACCTTAACCTATGTAGCACATGGGAAAAAATCAAAAGCATGTAATAAACTACCTTAACCTATGTAGTACGGACACGGACATGGACACGAGAATTCTTAAAAAATGGACACGGACAATGTGGGGGACACGGCAAAAGTAAATAAATAAACAAATAAATAAATATATAATCATATGTATAAATTTGTCATATATGTATGCAGTAATAGATTATATACATAGATATATACACTTTTCTTTTGATATGTAAGATATTTACACTGTTTTGTATTGGTATATATACCAGTACATACACACATATATACATGTAAGATATACACACTAAACGACTGAGATATATATTATATATGATTATATACCAGTACGTTCTTAGGTACATTTACATATATAGCGAGAGAGGGAGGGAGGGAGATCGTGAGAGTCAGAGAGTGTATATGTGGGACGCGTGTCCATGCTGTGGCCCCCGAGTATCCCCCTCAAAAAAATAATTTAATGTAAGGGATACGGCCCGTGGCGTGTCAAATACGTGTCCCCTGAGTGTCCCTGTGTCCAATACGCGGACAAGGCGACCTGTAGAAGTTTCGGTGCTTCATAGAACTTAACGATAAAATTAGGAATCATATAAGCAATAGGTCAATTTGAATTTGAGCAAACAAATGCTTAATTTAAAATATGCATTTGTAAACAAGAAAAAAATAGTCTTATGAAATTGCAAGAAAGTAGAGGAGAGGTGATGTCTGGGAGAAAAATGGTGAAATAAATTAATTAACGGCAACTTTTATTACTTTTGGAGCTTATGAGAGTTGTTGGGTTAATAATATCTATCTACTAGGGTATGGGAGAGCTAGTGTTATTTTTTGTGGAGGTCAATGAAAAATTATATAATTACACGGGGGTCTAAGTGCAGTAGTATACAACCAAGGTCCCTTTTTAGATCCACCAGATTGCTGTTTAGTTCGTTCAGAAATATGGTCACAGGGTCGATGTTATGTGGACTTACAGCCTACAGGTATCAGGTTGATGTATCTGCTTTAAGTGTGTGATTCATCTACTTCTCTTGCCCAAGGACATCAGGAGGTTTATGATGTATGTGTCAAATATTTTTGCTTACCTTTATTTAGGATAACATGGTGGTGCTAACTGGCATGGAACTTTTTATGCTTAAAATGGGAGGAGTCTTATGCATAGTTGTGTATAAACTTGCCTACTTGATCAATATTGCTGGGTGAATGTCTAGACTCTAGCTATAGATGTCGGACATATATCCCATAGCATTTCGACACACAAACATGACACAGCCATATCACATACTTATATGGAAGAGTCCATGTACCATAGTTCGGTTTGCGAAGTTACTTGTAAATGTGGATGGAGTTGGTATCGGTGTCATTAGAAGCTACAAGGAGAAAAATTAGGTGATTCCATTGTCACGAATGATTTTTTTTCCAAATAATAGTTGGAGAATAACTAAGTACTTTTGAACAATGCTACTTCACTGAGGAGAGTTCCTGTCCTATTTATCTGATCTATTTTATCATCTAACTGGAAACTTGTCTCCACCATATGAGGGAGAATGTTAGATATTAGCTGAATTGACATTCTCAGCACTCGGCTATCGTTTTCTTGTATTTTTCAGTCCAGAAGTTATTAAGAGGATAACAGGTAAGAATCAAACTTAGCTTAGCTTGGTTTTGCCTTTTCATAAATATCGTAAATAAGCAGATTTCTTGCATTTAGGGAAGTTTGTTGGTGAATAAGGCCTTCAGTTTATCCTTTAATATTAGACTTGTGTCTTTATAAGGCCAGAGATGATGGTTTTCTTTTGTCTTTTCTTTTTGACAGTGCAAATAGACCTTCAGAGCCACCCCAGATTGCTGGAGGCGTTTAGTTCGATACATTTGAAGTGTGGAGTTTCACTTCATTAAAATCCGAAGATAGCTCATTTCAGGGTTGAAGCCGGGATGCTGGAAATTAGAGGTATTTAATGGTTTTTTAAGATAAAATTCTGATACGGAGTCAAATCTGTAAACTGACGAAGCCCTTTCGAGTGGCCAACAGAAGAGAGAAATTTTGTCGAGTAGATGGATGGATAGACGCCTTGTCCTTCGTTTTCTTCCGTTTGTGTCGAGAATAGTTCGGGGGATTTTAGTTTCTTCCTATACCATCAATGGGCCACAATCTTCAAGTAAATGAGCTCATCACATTTTAGTTGCATCACTTTTGGAATTGTAAAGCCACTTTTTTGACATTTTTTTTTACTCTGCAATGAATAGTCAATTAAGTGTGGAGTCTGGAGAGATGATGGGTGCTATAGCTGGATTACATGTGTTGGGAAAAGTTAATACTCCCAACATATTCCAACAATATTGCAGACTTGCTGTACTGTGTTAGGTATTTCAAAGGACTGGATATCCATTGACTGACTTAAGTCGCTAAGTCATTTGTTAATAGTGGTGGTTGATTGTTGCTGTTAAAGTCTTGGGCGATTGGGAAATGCATTTAACAAGAAACTAATTTGTTTTTGGCTGCTGTTTCACTCTTGAAAGCTGGATGACCTTAGGGTTATTTTACTTCTAAATAATCGGCGAATAACCAAATAATCGGCGAGACAGTAGACGGAGTGGCAAATAATCAAATAATCGGCGAGATGGGAAGATGAATATGTTTAGATAGTTGTGGTGTTTATGGATCTTTTAGGGGTGTGGTTTGTTTGGGTCTTGGTTTATCTTTCTTTGTTGTTGTTGCCTTGTCTGGACGTGTCTATTTGTACTCTTAATTGATATCAATGATATATGATATGTTTTTGTTTCCTCAAAAAAAAAAAAAAAAAATCCCCGCCAATTATTAAGATCTCCCAAGGATCATTAATGTGGCGGGAAAACATAACTCGAGAAGTTTTTCTCAGATTCTAGTGACCTCGTTTTTCACCCCCAAACCAAAGGAACCTTTTAATTATTTGTTTGTGGTCTACTTGTGCATAACACTCGAGATCTAAGGTTGGAATCCAATTTATTGAATGTATTTCCCTCCCAAGGGCTATATAACAGGCAATAGCCAATTCCATGGCTTACCATTTTGATCCAATTTGGACGATTTTACCCCTGCAATTTCTTTCGTGCCTTCTCTGATTTTGGTAATTACAGGATTTCCCCATAGCTATTTTGGTCATTTGCTGGTTTTTGTACACAATTACAAAATTTCCCCTTTTGTTTTATATTTTTCGCTTGGACCCCTACTACTTTATTGTGTTTTGTCATTGTCAAACCCCCATACTTTATTTTTCCCCTCTTTAGTCCCCAATTGTATTTGTAAATATCATTTCTAAACCTATTGAATTAAGTAAAAAAATACATAGCATGCACATCGTTAATTTTTATCAACGGGCAAACACTAACGGGCATTAATTTCGTGCAAAGCACGAGGCTTCATACCTAGTCTCTCCTTAAGCCCATTCCATGCCTTATTGAATGAATCAGTACGAAAAAGTGAGCATTTTTTATGTATAAAGTAGACAGAGCATTAGCGGATGCTGAGGATTATAATTGAAAAGAAAAACTCAAAAGTTTTAAATGTTGCAATTTTCAGGGTAATAAGTGTTAGAAGGCTAAAACCCTAAGATAATTTTTAAGTAATTTGCCCAATTCTTTTCAATAAATAAAATATGCAACATCGTAGATAGATTTGTGAAAAAACTATAATGCATTTTAGTGTGGGAAGTATAATTTGATTCATAGATTTTGGAAGTAATTCAATCGACCAATATATAAGTGGTGGTCGGAGTGAGTTTATAAATATGATGATTGATGATGGAGCCAGTTTATTGGCGGCGTGCGATGGTGGTGGCTTTGTTGAAGAAGTAGTGTAATCCAATAATCCAATTAAAAGTTGGGGACAAAGACTTTCTTAATTCATAGTGAGAAATGAGAATTCAAAAGTTCGAGGTTTTTTATTTTGCTTTAAAAAAAAAACCGTGTAAAAATGAATTACTCACAATTATTCACAAAACAGTAATTTGTGCTATATAATCCAAAATGCATCTTGGATAAATAAGATAACAAATTCCAATAATAAACGACGACAAACACATTCTGAAGAAACTCGTTACCACTTAATGTCTAAATTAACCACATTGTGGGCATGCGAGGAAGCAACATTAGAAACTGAGCCGTCCCATTAATTCAAAAAGCTAAAAAGCTAATTTATTCTTAAAATTGAGACAGTCGCTCTCTCACAATACATCATATAAAAAGCGATAAAAAGCCAAAAAACTCTCATAGTGGAACACCGAACTTCTGATCAAATAAAAAAAAGAAAACACCGAACTAAATCTGAACCACCCTCCTCTTGTTCGAACCTGATTTCTCTTCCGACAAATATGATTCCAACGAATCCCTATCGAACCCTACCCCTACCCCCTGCCCGAACCCAATCCCCAACCCAACACCACACCCCATCCCAATCCCAAACGCCATTCTGATATGGTTCCACGGCCCACCGCCACCGAAACCCACTCCTCCCACCAGCCCGAACCCAATTCCGACGCCGCACCCGATCCCCGCTCCGCCGCCCGGGCAGAGCACCGATGCTGCTATTTTCTGGCTGTTTTCTTGGAGGAATTTGGTGACTGGATGCTGCCTTCTCTTGTTTTTCTTCTTGGTGGTGGTGGTGGTGGTGTTAGTTCCTTTCCACTTCCAAAAGGAATTGGTGTCTGACTTGTGGGATCCATTGATGATGGAGCTGAAGTTGGGGTTCATGAATTGGGAGAGGTGGGATGAGATAAGGTGGGGAAAGGGTAGGAGTTAATTTGTCGGAACTTGGTGGGTGGTTCGATACCATGCCAGGTCATTTTCTCTTTAATATCTTGCCCTAATTTTCTTCTCGAAGAAGAGAGAGTATTTTGTGTTACCCACTCACCATGTGTTCATGAGATAGGCCCGAGGCCGCGTCGACAATGTTGAGTGTTCGGCCAATTCGGCCTCGGGCCGTTCCCATGCACCACACGGCCGATCACGAGTGGAATTGTGACATTACGTCCCAGTTGCACCAAATGTTTTTTCTAAGAATAATGGACAGGAGCCCTGCCCTATATTGAGCCAAAAAAAAGTGTTTGAATTTTATTTGGCTCATCATTGCTCGCAAAGAGTGGCAGAGCCAGGATTTTGTTTATGTTGGTTGGGGGCCGATTTAATAGATATTTGTTTATTCAAGTGTATATTTATGATATGGATTTGCTTTTCAATATAATTTACTTGTGCATTGACAATTTATTCTAGCCTGATGTATTAAAAATACATAAATCGTTTTATTTTATTTCTTTAGGCTACACCACTACTCATATGCTTGTTTTTCAAATTATGAAAGAAAGAAAAACAAGTGATTTCCACTCCCTTTTTTTATACCCACCCCATTTTTTTTTTGTCTTAGTGGAATTTTTATGTGAAATTCAATGAAAGACAAAAAAGGGGTGTTTATAAAAAAAGGGGTGAGAAAATCATTGATGATAATATAAAATCACCTATCTTTTTAGTAAATGAAACTAAAATTATTACAATCGTGAGAAGATATTAAAATAATAGTATCAATTATTTAAACAAGATTAGTCTTAAAATAATAATTTTTCAAATTCCGGGGAGGCCGGGGCACCCCAGCCCCCATATGCCTCTGCCCTGCTCGCAAACATGTCTCAATGATGTGAAAATTGACATTAGGTGCAGTAAAATAATACTCCATTCGTCCAAAATTGCTGGCCTCTACGAACAGTCATGAAATTTTTGGAATAAAAAAATTAAGGCCTCGTTTCGTTTAACTTTATGCACTTTTTGATTTGGCTTTATTCAAAAAAAAAATTGCATTTGTTAGTTTTGGTTCCGTGATTCGTTTATATAAGAGAAATAAAAAAAATACAAAATTATGACCAAAACCTGAATAATGACAACCCAAAAAGTGTAAACAGTGCAAAAGTCACACAAATAAGTTAAGCATGACTCCTACCACATTAGCTAAATTTAGGTAGCATTGTAGCTTGCTCAAAGGTGGGACCCAAAGTCTTTAAATCCTTTTTTAATATGAAATTTTCAAAAGATGAAGGATTTTTAGCAAGCTATTTGTGGACGGTGCCACTTTTTTTTATTTTATTTGAAAAAGGGGATTTTGGGAAAAAGAATTTTTAGAGTCGCCACTCGGGATTTAATTTGTGGAAAATGTTTGGTACCTGAAAAATAATTTTAAGAAAATAATGACTCTCGCGCCGTTGGAAAAAAGAGTTTGGTTTGCGAAAAATAGAGATTTGGATTCGGGAGCCAGGTTACGAGCGGGGAAAGTTTTATTTAAAAAACAAATACCCCCGCTTGCCCGAGAAATACTCGGTCTTTACTAATTATTTGTGGAATTTTTAGAAAACTTTTATTGCAAAACTTTATTTATGTAAATAACACACAAATAATCAATAAAGTTGATGAAATAACAGTAAAATAAAGAAAACAGAGCATAGGACAGAAAAACAGAGCAATGAACGAAAAACAGAGCATGGAACAAAATATGAAGTTTTGGCTTTTAAAAGTGTGCCGTCTGGCACACATGAGTGTACTGTGCGGTACAAAAAGTGTGCCGTGCGGCACAATTTTTGCCATGAACAGTTTAAAAGTTTTGATCTTTAACAAAAATGAAAGGAGGGATCGTTCAGGACATAAAACTCATGAAATTTGATTTTTTATTTGAAACCAAAAGCTTATTTTTGATAAAAGAATGTCCCTCCTAAAAAAAAAAATGATGTCGAATGGTATGAACTCACCATACGGCATGGTTATGGAGGTTTGGCAACTGTAAAAATACTATTCCATTGCCTTTTTGTTAAAACATAGGATTGCTAGACCAGGGGAGGCATGAAAGAGCCATCCCAAGCCTAGCAATCTCCCCTCAGATTACCAAAGCTAAGAGCTTTGGTAGAAACAGGATTTTTATCTTCCGGACGTAACTTCTTGGGACAAAACACCTTCTGGAGGTTACGGGTACGAAAATTTGAGTTTTACTAGAGTGGGTTTGGAAAGGGATTTTGGGAGTGGTTTGTAATAGCAATGGTGGATTGAGGTATGAGTAGAGGTTTTGACAGAGCTTTGGAGGGAGCTTTCATGGAGTTTTCTCTCTGTAATTTTTTTCGGTCCCTTTAATCGGCAACGGAGCTCGGCTTTTATAGGCGAGGGAAACCGACCATCCCTCAAGTTAACCAAATCCTTCACGCAAGTTTTGCGAGCAACGGGTAGCCTTTTGAGCTCATACGAAATAATCAATGAGATTCGAGTTGCAGAAGGAGGTGACAGTTCCAGGATTCGCGGTGTGAAGAAGATGCGCCGTACGACATGCTTAGTTGTACCGTACCGTACAGTACAACTACGTGCGCCGTACGGTGGAAGTGGATTTTTTTTTTGAATTTTTCACAAGTGTACCGTACGACACACTTAACTCTACCGTGCGACACTGTTAACAGACCAAACTCCGCAGGGCCGCCCCGGGTGCTACTAAACTCCGTTTTGCACGTGGTTGGTACCGTTGGAAAGCTTGTTAAGTATACTTTCTAACCCAAGTGGATTGAAAACAAAATAATTTGTGCATAAAATGTTATGACGATTTTACCTTCAGGTGTTCGGAAAAAGAGTCGTTTCTATAAAATCTCCATATCTCCCTCATTTCAAAACGGATTGAGGCTTATTGTATAGTAATAAAGAGGGTTTTTAATGAACTAGAAAATGGTGTAGAGTAGGGTTGGTGTTGAAGAGATTTTGCTTGGGTTTTTGTATAAAGAGCATTGTTCCAAAGCTTCTGAGGCACATTTTGACTGGGGAACCATCCGACCACTGCTTAAGGGCCGGTATTGTTCCAAGATGTTTCCCGGGCGTTCTTTTCATCATCGGGGAATTTAAAGATGTCCGGTGATTTCCAAATTTGGGTGTCTACACTATTGCTAGCCCGTTGAATGAACATATCCTCTCTAAAATTAGCAAGTTCTAGGAGTGAAAAATGGACCCCAATTAGAGTATCCTTATGAGGCTCTCTATATGTTGCACCAAATCTAACTTCAAAAACATGTTTTATACTTCAACAACTCAGTTTTTGACAGAATCAGGCTCTCTATTCCAACTTTACTGTGTTAAACTATTCTTTCTTTCTATTTTTACTTTTCTATTTCAATATCTTTCTAAATTTTTTCATTTTTTATTCTTATATTTTACTACTTTGCAAACAAAAAAAATTTAAGCTCTACAAATTTTAATACTTTACAAAAAAAATTTAGTCGGGAAGACCTCAAACATCAAAACTCTCAATGATTTTTTTTGGGTTTTCATAGTGATGAAAGTTTGTTTTGAATAGCCTTTAAAAAAATCATCTTACTCAAAGTACTGTAGGCGCTATTCGAATAACCCTGTAGAAGTTCTTTTACGAGAATAAAAATCTAAAAGAGTAAAATTAAAGTTGGTCATGCAAAGCCATATGTTATAATAATAATAAAAAACTAATAAGTAGCAAGTGAATAGTGACTTAATACAAGAAGTGAGGCAGTACTGTTGCTTCTCTACAGTTTTTGATCAATTTAGGTAACCTCAGTGTGGATTTTTGGATTTTTTCTGTAATGACTCTCTACTTTGTTCAAAAGAGGGAAGTAGAGAGACATATAAGGATACCTTAGAATTCAACATAGGATCACACCCCTTCCTTTTTAGGGAGCCCATTGTAGGGGTGCATATACACCGGGCCGAATTTATACTAGATAATAATGAGATTTGTGCATTCTCAAACCCGCCCCATTTATAATAGGGCTTCATTTAATATGCTCAGGCCCAACCCAAATAAAATTTTAATTTCCCAAGCCCATTTATTTTTTTAAAGTATGGTATCTGTACATATACTCCAATCAACCATTATGATCACAATTATTATTCACAATTATAATAATATACTGTAAGTTCTAAGTTTTTATAAAAATATTAAAAACAGAAATATAAATTAAAGTGCAATTAAGGTACTCAAAAAAATGCAACTCTCCAACATCCATCAATCTTTATTTCACTATTTTTATGCTGTAGTGGATAGGTTACTTCATGTGCTAACTTTGGCAAAAGTTAAGGTGATGACTAGATTTGGCTCTCTTTCTAGCCATGTAAGAGTTGCTATCAACAAATTATATTTATTATTTTAATTTTTTCATGTCAATATTCATGTACAAGTGCTATGATAGTCTAATTATTTATTAATATCTTTCATTATATAACGTTTGAATATTTTCATCTTCGGGGTTAAATTTTTTTTCCCCTTTACAAACAAAAAACCAATTAGTAAAAATAGAACATTTGTTAAAAATTTTGAAACAAGAATTACAAATTAGTACTTTAAATTAAACTCCACTCCCATTCGAGCCATCTTCATTGCCTCCTCTCATAACACGAGCCCAAATTGTCTTTAGTTGTGCAATGACCCATGCTTTTCCTCTTCAGTAAGGACTAAATGTAAGTATGATTTTTTTGTCTAACCTCTTTTGGTCTTGCTCACGATTCGCGTCAATCCTCGTTTTCTCTTGTTGTAGTTTGGCTTGAATTTTCATTTGTTCTCGTTGATGTTCTTGATCGGGAATTTCCTTTTGTGTCTTGTTCAAGTTGTTAAATTCCATCGCAAACAAATTAATAGCTTCCACTTGATCAACCTTCTTCTTACTTACTGAGTATATTCTTCGATATTTTAACCAACAATATAAACCAAATCATTATTAGGCATTTTAATTGTAAACTAATAAGTTGATAAAGCAATTAGAGCTGTTGGGTTAAAGCAACGGAAAAGTAAGTTTGGATTTAATGGGAAAAAAGCATTATTGGACATTTTAATTGTAGGTAGTTTTTTTAAAACTAATTTACTATTTAATATGTCCATAATACTTCACATGAGTTCATTACCTAACCTATACTTTAACTAAGTCAATTGATCTCTAGATTTAGCCATATAGACACTTTAACATGTAAAAAATTAATTCATGCATGGTGGATGCTCTTAGATACCACATGTGCGGTACTCTGTTTGCACTCAAAGTTTTCTCGTCATGATGGCATCCCGATTGAAGGATTATTGGTGCTTTATGTCCAACTAGGGTAGGGGGGCCCAGACTTCACTCCCTAGGTTGGGACCACCCCACTCCACTGCACTCCAATCCACGAACTTTAGAACCAACTCGTTCAAGGACCCAATACCCGGCTCGTTATCCTAAAACAGAGATGAATCTCTGTACACCATGACGTCGCCCATGAATAACCGTCTCTTAGATTCCTATGTCGTGGGAGGACATGTGGCGGTTGGGAACCATCGAGGGACGGAGGCTAGTGGTGGGGGGAGTGGCACATGCCACCCCCACTTCCCCTAAGTCAAGTAAAAAAAAAAAAAAA
Organism: Gaultheria prostrata; assembly: GCA_036023075.1. Taxonomy (NCBI): domain Eukaryota; kingdom Viridiplantae; phylum Streptophyta; class Magnoliopsida; order Ericales; family Ericaceae; genus Gaultheria; species Gaultheria prostrata. The sequence continues at coordinate 35,143 of JAXBDA010000489.1, forward strand.
ATTGATTTTCCCATAGAGAGAATCCTTCCACATGCCACTCCCAAGTCTAGTAAAGAATTTTTTTTACTTCATAGAATAAATGAAAAAAATGTACTACTATAGGTTAGTTCATCTTTTGAACACCCAGCTTAAATATGAATGAACATCCAATCCATCTTAATTTGAACACCCACCCAAAATATTAGCCCACAAATCGATCTATTTCAACACTCAGACTTATATTATGAACATCCATCAATTCAAGTAGTTCATAATTGGACACCTAATACATTACCCCAAACAAGGTACATATTATTGTGAAAAAAATATTAAAAAAATTAAGAGAAAAAGAATGAACTATTGGTATTTGTATCATGCTCTTGTTTCCTTTCGAGTGATACTGGACTCTACATCTCTTAAAAGAAGAGAATATGTCCTAAAAGATTTGTGCCAACCTATTCACCTCAATTTTTTCTAGAAAGAAAATAAGTAGGTTCATGCGCTTGTTCACATGGAAATTTGAACAAGAAAAACTATGAAATTGTATGTGTTCCTATTTTCTAATCGCACTATTATACTTCCTTCGCCTCAAAATGATAGTCGACTCTGAAAAGACGTGCAATTTTCGGATAAAAATAAAGTACCTTCATACATGAATTTTCAAATTTCTCCGCACCTAATTAAAGATATGGATTAGTTCTTTACTTTAGAGAGGAAAATTTTGAGAAACTGTCACGCCCTGCTTTTTAACAAACTAAATTCTACAACATCTACGTGGCATAAGTCGAAAGTCAACAATTCTCCATATAAAAGTCCAAGTCAAACTTCCACAACATACGTGGTCAAGTCAACAAGTCTCAAGGTGGTACTACATCGTACCCCGAATACATAATTACCCAAACATAAGTTTTAAAGTTATTACATAAGTCCAAGTAGTCAAAAGATTGAATGAATAGAGGTTACATTGCCATCTACCAAAAATACTAGTTATAAGATGAAAAAATAACTTCATGCATGTATAAGCTCCATGTAATTCATCACTCCACAAGCATCCAATCTCATGTTCCACGCCGTGTACCTGAAAATGATAGGGTGAGCTCACTAGCCCAGTAGAAAAACCATATTACAACCGCTAGGTGTATAAATATGATAAGTACACACAATGTGGGTTGTCATGAAAGAAGTGATCCAAGAATCATTGTGAGAACGAAAACAAGCGATATGTGTCCATAATGTACCCAAGTGTCCATGGAATGTATCCACGTGTCCCGAACGTATCCAAGTGTCCAAAACCATTTCAAAGTGTCCAAATGAAACTTGAAAATCCATTTAGTAAGTCCAAATTTTCAAAATGTATCATATGTGTCCAATATCGTATCCAAGTATCCAAAGTTTATCAAACGCCATTTTCACTTCAAAACATTTCCATCATATGTGTCCAATTTCGTATCCAAGTATCCAAAGTTTGTCAAATGCCATTTTCACTTCAAAACATTTCCATTTCCAACTCTTTCATAAAATCGATCATTTCATTTACTAGGGAATGAATCCCTCTGCCGGATTTCTTGGGCTCCGTGCACCCTGCCGAATTTCTTGGGCTCTGTTCACCCCTGCCGGATTTCGTGGGCTCCGTTCACCCCTGCCGGATTTCGTGGGCTCCGTTCACCCATGGATAGGGACACCAAACGGGTGAACCCTAGAGTCATAGAAACCATTTTCATCATCTCAAAGCATTTAGTTCATCAAAACATTTCTATGTATCCATTTTCTTTCAAAACACCACAATTTTCGCCAAATGGGCCAACCAACTCAATATGATATGTAGCCGATACGTATAACGAGATGTCCAATGAAATCACGTGTCAAAGTCGTAGTTGAAAGATTTCAAAATGGTTTTTGGGGTTACCACGTTGCTATAATTCAAGTGTGCGAAGTACCGGACGATTGGAGGCCAAACGGCATCAAAGGGTGTCCGGAAACCACCCAGAAAACTGGAGCAGCTGCTGGAAATTTTGGGACAACAGCTATTTTTATACAGAAACAGTGCAGATTTTCACCTATAAGGTGTGAAATTTCAACCCAAACACAAATGGGATAGTTTAGGCTCAAACTAGAGATGCTAGACAACAATTAAACATGGAGGGAGGTCAATTCCACTCCCAATTTCATCAATCAATAAGCAATTTCGTAGATCAAAGAATCAAAGTTAGGAAAACCCACATAAAGAGGGAAAACATGATTTTTAACGAAATTGAAGCCAAGAACAAGATATGTACAACAAATCACAAGTATACAACTAGAGGAGGTAGTAATTGTTTCCCTACCTCACGAATTTTGCTCCAAATGAGTTGAAAACGAAAAACCCAAGACCTTGAGCTTCCAAACCCGAAATACTCACTTCCAAGCTAAAACCAACACAACCCAAGCTTGAAATCACGTAGAGAAGGAGATTTTATGGTCGAACCTTGAAGGAATTTGGTTTTGGTTGAGATTTGAGGTGTGTTTGTGGGAGATTTTTGAGAGAGGAAGAGCCGGCTGTTTTTTTCAAGAGGAAGGGAGAGGAGCCGTTTGGTATAGAGAGAGAGAGGGGAGAGTGTCTAATTACACTGCACACCCACATATGACTAGTGTATATAATATGTGACCACAATACTTATTTTCATAAACCAAAGTTAAGTAAATCTTTACTTTAATTTATTTATGAAAATAAGGAAGTACCCCCATTTGAAAACAATGGCATTTCCAAAATTTTGAAATTCTAATTACATCAAAATCCCATCCCTTCACTTTTAGTACAAAACCGAAAAACGGCACATTTTTCTCCGAAGAAAATGGGTGAACGACGACTTTTCTTTACTCAAAAATAACTTTCGATTATACCGTTGTGCTTAGAAAAATCCAAGGAGCAATTACCGGGACTTTTTTCTGCCAAAACGAAACTTCTCCAAAAAGTGATTTTTTTTACACGGGTCTTTACAGAAACTATGAATGTCAATATTTATTTTATGATTCGAAAATGGTAGGCTTTTTTGTTGGGACTATCATTTTGGGACATAGGAAGTATGAAATTTTGTGTATATTCTACTCATTAATAGAGGGAATAGAGTTTAAGTAATTCTTGAACAACCTCCTAAAAAATCCTGGAGCCGCCATCGGATTAAACCATGAAATGTGTATTTTATTTTTTGGTATTATTGCAAGTTCACTGAGGATATGATATTTCTTGGTGCCACCTCTGAATATATTTCCTGGCTCCATCCCTGAGGCCATCTAAACCCCTTTCTTTCTCAGGAACCTTGAGCTCGGAGTTGCCGAACCACATTTGGACGTCCACACATACATACATATTTTAACCCGGGTCATGAATATCTTAACGAAACACTGATTATTTATTTACTTGAAATACATAGTCCAATTCGATGCTCATACCGATATAACAACCGGCATAGACCTAACTAATATACCACGCAGTATCCCTACACTTAACTCTGTCCCTCTATATCCTCCCCTGTCCTAAAAGGTCCCCTATCTATCTACCAAATGACAAATTAATTATAACTGTTTGGCTTTAAATTGTGTGGTAGAGAGAGTGGATCTTTAAAACAGAGGAACCTGAGAAATAAGTATTGGATGGGGACAACAAAGAATCGGTTCGGCCCGTGACAGTTAACTAGTATATTCGGCGGTGATCAAAGTAATGAATGAAAGTTGAAAATAAAGGACTTTTAGCGGTTGGCTGGTCTACCCGTACTACAAAAGGCTCCAAAAGTCATGCATTGTGTTGAAAATACAAGTAACATAGCAGTAGTTGGTAGTTGTACCACTGAGATTAATTTTGTTAGAAGAACGTTTACAAGTTGCTGTGTCTCACTTTCTTCTTCTCGTTTTTTTAATCGGATGTCCGGATCAGCTTGAACTCACGTGAGTTCAATTTTATTGCTCATTTGCAGGGAGTCCAAGTAAAGCCGAAAATAGAATTCCGTATAAACTGATCCTAGAAGAACTGATAGAACACGGCCAACCTCTTCCTTTTCTTCTCGATCATGGTCACTATTGAAAGACAACTATAGTACTCCCTCCGTCCCAAATTGCTCGTTTGGGCAGTCATGCCATTCAAGCAATTCTCTATATTTTATAATCTATAATGTGTTTTATGATTTCAAAAATTTTGTTTAATAAAACCACTATCAAACAAGATCCATCCATATTGGATATACGTAAAAACTATTATAAATTAGAAGATATAGATAATTTTTTTAAAAAGTTCTGAATAATGAAAAAAACCCCAACAATTTGGGACATATGAAGTATTTGCTAATCCAAAAAATTGATGTATATCGAATGGCGAAAAAAAAAATTCCAAGAAATTGATCAATTCCCACTTCCCACATTTGACATTTGCCTTTTCTTTTGTAGGAAATTATTTTTTATTACTCATTACGTGTTAATGCTAAATTGCTAGTAATTTGATAACAACCCCATATAATTTATACTCCCTCCAAGTACATAGGGCACCCCACGTCTCTTTTCCCCTATATATAAGAACTCAAACCTACTTGTTAGGTCATCTCCCTCTTCTCTTTCTCTCACTCTCTCCATTTGATTTAATAAGCCATGGATGGCCTTCCAATCTCATTCAATGGTACCCTTAAAAGCCATTGGAGGCGAAGAAGATACCGGCGGCTACTCGAAGCTACCGTGCCAAAGAGGAAGAAACTAAAGATAATTAGGCTCGGAGGGAACCCGCGGCCAGTTTGGAGGATCAAAGCAGTTCCCAAGTTTCATTTGAAGGTTGTTTCGCCGTTGAATCTCTGGACGAAGCTTAAGGACGCTTATATCAACATGATGCTGAGATTCGCGGGCAATTTCACCTCGATAAGCAATAACGGTGACGTTTATCGTGGGATGCGGATTGCGAATTCTCCTCAAGTTCCGGTGGCTTGGAGTAATGCTAAAGAGGAGTACGAGAGCAAGATGGTTTTTGAAATTTTCAAGTCCTTGTTGGCTTACCACAATCAAATAGAGGGAACTGCTTAGGAAGCATACCTTATGATTACGTGATTACTTTATTTGCTTATTGTTGGTTTAGTATATCTCTGAGGACGCCCCTGCAGCGTGGCTCCTAGGCCTTTGATTCCGACAATCAACGGCTCCAATTTTATCTCAGCAATGGACGACTCAGATCTACAAAGTCGAGGATGAAATCTGAGCCGTTGATTGTCGAAATCAACAGGCCCGGAACCGTGCTACAGGGGCCCTCCAGGATACCCTCCTCCTGAAGCGACTAGCCATTTTTGCTGTGATGTTTTTGTGTAGTCGTGCCAAATAAGACATTTTATAAGGATTTTGTTAATCTCCACCCAATAGCGAGGATTATATTCATATAATGACAAATTAGTTCGGATATCAATATACATTTTATGGATATCAATATACTTTTACAGATTTTAATACTATATTTTTATTGGATATATATCTATGCATTTTCTATTTATATTTGGTGTCTGTTAGCATTTTCCTTTATATAATTACCCCAAAAAGAAAATGAAATTGATATTGGCACTCCACTTTTCTCTATTGACACTCATTTTTTTTGTCTTCATTAGATAAAATTACCCTTGCACTTTATGAATAGAGACAAAAAAGGGAGTGCCAATAGAGAAAAGTGGAATGCCAATAACAATTCCCAAAGAAAATATACTTTTCACTAATATTTTTCGTTTACACAAAAATTAATGTGGGTAAGAATGTAAAACCAGATACCCCAACCACCCCACACGCTCCACTACCCCACACCCCACGTCTCCTTAAAGTTCACAAGGAAAAAAATCTGAGTGCAACACTCTTGCAATCTTGCATTCACGTCAGGGCCGGCCCTGTGGGCAGGCAGGGAAGGCCTGGGCCTAGGGTCCATAAAAAAAAGGCTATTTTGGGGACCCTGTGGGCAAGCTAGGGTCCATAAAAAATGGGCTATTTTTAGGGCCCCAAAATAGAGGAATATGTTCAATATTAAGTATGTCAAATATCTAATAAATAGCTCTGTGTGGTGTAGTGGAAGGAATGATGCCGATATATAAGAGATTGCGAGATCAATCCCCTCCTACATTTTTATGCGAATAATTTTTGAGCTTGTACAAAAATTTGTTTCAAAATAAGAGGGTGGTGAGGTTGGAACCCACACCATAGGGTTCCCACATTATTGCAAACAATGTGTCATTATACCACAAGACCATTTAGTTTCTCATCTCGAAAAACTAATTTATATAGAAAAATTAAGAGGCCCCATTTTCAAAACTTCACTGGGACCTCATAAATCTCAGGGCCGGGCCTGATTCACGTAATGGTAATGGTAGAGAGCATCCACTATGGATTGGTTAATTTTTTACATATTAAAGTGTCTATATGGATAAATTTAGAGATCAATTGACTTAGTTAAGGTATAGGTTAGGTAATGAACTCATGTGAAGTATTATGGACATGTTAAATAGTAAATTAGTTAAAAAAACTACCTCCAATTAAAATGTCAAATAATGCTTTTTTCCCCCTTAAATCCAAACTTATTTTTCCATTGCTTTTACCCAACTGCTCTAAATACTTTATCAACTTATTAGTTTACAATTAAAACACCCAATAATGATTTGGTTTATATTGTTTGGTCAAAAATATGATTTTCTAAAACAAAAATGAAATTTTGTAGATGTTCGGTGGAGTTATGAATGGAAAGGTTTTTAAAAGAATTAAACAACTCTTTTTCTACATTGTACATATGCATAACAAAGAGCAATTTGGGCTCGTGTTATGAGAGGAGGCAATGAAGATGGCTCGAGTGGGAGCGCGGTTTAATTTAAAGTACTAGTTTGTAATTCTTGTTTGAAAAATTTAAATAAATGTTCTATTTTTACTGATTGGTTTTTTGTTTGCTAAGGGAAAAAAAATATTTAAACCCTGAAGATAAAAATATCCAAACGTTGATAATGAAAAAATTAATAAATAGTCAATATAATTTGTTGGTGGCAACTCTTGGATGGCTAGAAAGAGCCAAATCTAGCCATCAACTTAACTTTTGCCAAAGTTAGCACATGCACTAATCTATCCACTACAGCATAAAAATAATAAAATACTAGTTAAAAAGTTAACATTTCCCACTAACTTGCTCCTAATTTGCTACTTAACCCATCCATAGTGGATGCTCTAAACAATTAATTTGTTATAGTAATCTGCGGATACATGTATACGTATATCTAGTTTTTGGATTTGGGGTAGGAATTGTCGTAAGACACAACCAAACCAAAACTGACCCAAGAACTTCAATTTTAATAAGTTATCCCTGGTCAGTTTACATGCACCTCAATTAATTTTGAGTGCTCCACAAATACTAGTCGTACAATGTGTGTGAGTGAGAGTGAGTAAATGGGCGTGATTCTTTGTTTAAGCTTTATTGTTGGAACTTTTTATTGTCTGTGCTCATTAGTGAGATGCTCTGAATCATGAATGAAGGAAGCATGGTAATAAGTACAAAAATTGATTTGGGTTTCTAGGCCTACCCTTCCTGATACCTTTCGGCTTTGATTTGGGGACATGGTTCTGCAGCAAAACATCCCTGTAACTCCTTGGTTTTTGAAGGTTTAGGGGGGGCATTGTTTCGGATGATTTTCTGAGTCCAGTCACTTTGTGCATATTGCCAAAGGTAAGATCTGTCCTCAATCTTTCCCCGCCCATACCCCCAATGATTGAGGACTGGGTTCTGTTATTGTTGTTGTTGGTGGTGGTGGTGGTACTTTTTATTGAGGCAGATGATTTTTGTGTGCGGGGTGCCAACCTTGTTGGAATGCTTCTCATCGTTGTCATGTTCCTTCTCTTGTCCCGTTTAGTATTTGTATACTCTACATTTGATTAGTTAATTTTTTTGCCGTTAAAAAAAAAACTTTTTATTGAGACCTATATTCATTTTGCGGATCAAAAATAAAAATAAAAAAATTCATTCTTGATCTGGAACAAAACTCTGCTGGATGGGCAATAGAAGAAGCCCATTGCCTAAAATTGGCCCGTTTCCCATTTTACTTACTTTATGGGCCTTCCAACCCAGCCTGCTATTATTGTAAAGCTCAGCCAGAGCCGAAAACTATTGAACATTACCCAGATGGCTTTATAATAGAATCCATGGAGAATCCACAGGCCCACCCAATGGCTCATAAGCATCAATTTCGTGACAGCTTGAACTTACAAAACTTACAACACACCTCCTAACAGCTTAAACTTAAACCCAACCCCCTCACCCCAAAACTTTGCCCTCAATATCAAAATACTCCCAAACTTATAATTTTCTCAAGCGTACTCTCAAACTTCACTTCCGTTATTCAAACATACTCCTATCGTCTGGCTTTGTTACCTCACTAACAGGAAATGCTGAGTTGGAGCTTAACAAACCCCAAAAACCGTTAAGTAGCCCAAAACGATGTCGTTTTGAGCCTTTTCTTTTTATATTTTAAATAGCTCTCTTTCCTCCCCCAATACAACATAGGGAAACCTCTTGCACTCTATCTCCGGCGACCACCACCTCCACAAATCACCACCACTTTCACAGCCATCCCAATTTCCGTATCTTGCTTGTTATTCACCCAAGAACATAGTGTTTATTGACCAGAACTATTGAATTAAATACATAAAAATTTGTGCACGGCCATGCCAATGATTCAACTGATTTTGATGGGTCAATTGGTTGATCTTGAAATTGATTTTGTTAAAGAGAATCGCTCTGTAGATAGTGCAAATAAGAGAGGGAGCTTGTTAGAGGTGGTTCAAGTTCTGAAGTCTGAAATCGAAGGAAAAGGAAGAGGGAGAGTGCCAAAGGTTTCCCTGTGAATTGGGGGAGGAGAGTTAAAAAAATAAAAAAGAGCCCCAAAACGACGTCATTTTGGGCCACTTAACGGTTTTTGGGATCCGTCCGTTAAGTTCCAACTCAGCATTTCCAGTTAGTGAGGTAATAGATCCAGACGATAGAAATATTTTTGAATAACGGAAGTGAAGTTTGAGAGTACACTCGAGAAAATTGTAAGTTTGAAAATATTTTTAATATTGAGGGCAAAGTTTGGTTTTTTTTTTTTGGAATTTTCCCTAATAAGTGACTCAAACATGTAGTATAAAAGCTTTGGTTTGACGTCGTCATGAGTTAAGAAGTCTCGTTATTTGTGTTTGTATTCTTGTTACGCATGTTCGCCACTCTGCACTAGATTCCATGTGTACTGTTATTGCATCCTTATTCCAATTTATAACCCTACATTAGCTATGTGCGAATTAAAAAAAGAGACATTCCTATAGGCTATAGGAGAAAAATGAAACAATTTTAGGATTTCTCTTTTATCCAATTGAACTCTATTTTATTGTATCCTTGTTTTCATGTGAAGTTACACAATTATTTTTCATACACTCTTGTTCCTAGTCATGAAAAGAATAATTTTTCATCTGAAATAATTTTTAATTTATACCTATGTCTCGACATATATATCCGAGTCTATGGTTAGTGCAATAAAGACAAAGGGCATGCATGTTTGGAATGTTGGAACCCAAGTTGTCACTTGTCACATCAAGACTAGATAATTACAAAATTATTTTTCATATACTATTTTTCATGTGAAATTATAATATTATTTTTCATATAATCTTTTTCCCAGACATGAAAAGAATAATCTTGTAATTCCATATGAATATACATTAAAAGAATGCGTTTGGATTAAAAAAAAGTGTTACAAGCAATACATTCAACTTCTTAAGGACATTTAGGTAAATATTATAGATGTTAGAGAATGATTCTGCAAAAAACCCGATCTTGACTCTTCTATATGGTATGTGGGAATAGGGCTGGGATTTACTACATGACACGACAACACGATACGAAGTTAGAGGGTTAGTGTTAAGTATTTCTGACACGAAACACATATATGACACGACCTGAGAACATGATTAGTAAACAGGTCAAGTTCGGGTTGAACCTACATAACCCGAAAATGACACGAATTAATCCGTTCGTTAAATTTTAATGGTGCTATTGACTATTTGGTTGGGCCTTGGAGGCTGCCTGAAACTGCATTTCTTTATTTTTTTTATGTGTTATTCTTAATTTCTTATCAGTAGTTTTATTTATCTTTGAATTTGGCTAAACATGTGATGTCCAAGTTATGATTTTGTTGTACGTTTTCATGCTCTGAAGTTGTGCATGAAAGTTTTCAAGCTCAATCCTACTGCAACTGAAGTTTATCCTTTGATCTTAAGTCATTTTCTCCATGTTCTCAAATCTGCAAGGTTTTGTTGTGGTGGCTAAGGTTCTAAGCCTACACATCGTTTTGGCTGGCTATAATTACTCTCTCTGATACCTTATATCTAGTTTCTTTAATCCATTGTATTTGTTATATCTAGTTTCTTAAATCTATTGTACTTGTTATTGTGCATTAATAAAATCTTTTTTCACTGTCCAAAAAAAAAAAAAAGGTTAATCGTGTCAACCCGAACACGACACGATTAATAGCAGGTCGGGTTAGGGTTCATATTTTTCGACATGATTAGTTAAGCAGGTCATTTTAACACGAACTCGATTTGATACGAACATGACTCGACACGACACGAACACAGCACAACATGACACGACACCCACCCCTATGTGGGAATGGTTGAGTATTTGAATATATAACTACATAGGGCCTATTTGTTTGAGGGATAAGAGAGGGAGGGGGATAAGGGAGCGAGGGGCATAAGGAAGAATATGAGAAGTAAGAAGGTGTTTGTAAGGATGATAAGGGAGGGGGGAGAGCTTATCTCCCTCCAAGTGTCTTAGCTAACACCCCCACCCTAGGATTAGCTTATCCGGGTGCATAGAAAGACCAAATTACTCCATAAACCATTTTCTATTCACAATGCAATGATAAAATGAGGGGAAAAAAAAAGTAATTTTACACATTTCAACTATTATCCACCCATATCAACTACAACCCAAACCAAGTACAAGCTTATCTTCCTCTTTAACTGATCCCCGATCCCATGAGGCCCATTTTTGATTTATTTTAAACTCATTTAAACTCATGTCATGGGTTAATGTAGTTTACCATTATGTGGACAGATTTGAACAAGTTATAATTGAGCGGATAAGAACCAAGGGCTTGTAGGTTATCTCCTGGTTCTCCCACAAGTGAGATCAGTTTCGGTAGAGGTATTTGGGGTTTAGGGCTATGGATAGCTTCTAGACCCCCTCTGAACTAATTCACTAACTCTCCCGCTAACCTTCCCACTAATGTATATCGAATGACCAAAAAAAAAATAAAAATTGAGCAGATAAGAGCGGATTGTAAGTCCGTTTGGAAAATGCCACCCATATCTTCAACAGATAAACAAGAATCAAATTCATTTTGTCACAAATCAACTATCCGATTCTATTGTATCTCAAATTCATTTTTTCACAAATTAACTCTCCGATTCTATTGTATTATCACTCCTATTTATCATCTTGAAAGCAGTGGCTACACATGCCAAGAAAAAGGTCAAAAAGAAAAAGGAGTGGCTACACTACTTGGCCACCATTGACTGAAGAAAAGGCGAGTTTGATTGGCTACCCACTCCCTATAACATCTTACCACTATAGTATGTGATGTGATGCCGTTCCCTTGGATTCATTTAATCTTTCTAATTCGTTTCTAAAGACTAACAAAATCTTTTTTGCCGTTTATAAAAAAAAAAAAAAACCTCCCTATAACATCTCACCCCACACATATAACTGAGATATACAGTGATGGATGCAAGATTTGTATTTAATGGGGCCCGAATTACATATATTTTTACTATAATAAAAAAAGAATAATCTATAATATAAATATTTTTTTGATCGGCAACAGGAAAAAAATTTCTTAGGCGGAAAGGGATTCCAACCAAAACTTGAAAAAATAAAGGGCAAAGCCCAATATACCAGACAGCCTAAAATGCCCACATAAAACAATGAAAACATACACCCAAAGGCCAACAATGTCCGGATAAAACAATAACAATACAATAAAGACTTAGCCCAAGAAAACCCTAGGCTAAGCCCAGCCCAAGAAAACCCTAAACCTAAACCCCCACATCCTTGTAGCATAGCTCCATCAAAAACCAAGCCGCCACGCTTCAGACAGTCGCCACCACCATCATTGTCCGTGCATCGTCACCAAAACCACCCCGCCACCGTTGGCGCGGAAGCTCACCATTGCTGTTAAGCGAAAGCCATGAAACGCCCTACTTACCAATTTCTGAGAAGAAGACAAGATTATGTACGTATACATAATCGCATATAATATTATAACCACGACCAAAATTTTAGGGTTTAATATATAGAAACTTTTTTTTTTTGATAAGCAAAAGTTTTATTAATCACTGCAAAAGGGAAACGATTACAATGATTAAATGGATAAAAGCAAAAGGCATCACAACCAAAACCATACATTCCAACTATGTTGGCACCCATGAAATGGACAATCACATGCCACTCAAAACCCGAAACAGAAATGGATGGCAAGATGCCAGCTAACAAACAGAGGAAAAAACCCGAAAATACAACACATAAACTCGACTGATCTAGCCACAACAAAAATCTCTAGCAGTAATTGTTTGCTTTGTTGAGCAGAGAAATCACCACTTCAGATATACTTCAGTTTCTAGCAACTCTCTGGGTATCAATCTTTCAGCACATGTTTTTTTTTAAACGGCAAATTTTTTTTATTAATACCTAAAACAAGAACAAAGATTAAAAAGAAAGATGGGTAATCTTTCAACAAAAGCTTAGTAGCCTTGATCTTTCTAATCCCCTGTAAACACCTGTTGAAGTCTTCTACTGAATATGTCTTCAAATCAAAATTAGCTTTCGACTAGAAAGCCACACAAGTTTTTATTCTATCCACCAGATTTTCTACATCTAGCTTAGCCCCTTGAAAAATAATTCTACATCTAGCTCAGCCCCTTGCAAAAATAATTCTGGCTTGATTGGAAAAAAAAAATAAACAGGTTTTTTGGTTTTTTTGGGGGCAATAAACCAGACTCCTTTGGCAAAAAAATCAGTGTTGGTTTTTTGCTGACACGTGTTCTAAACCAACGGTTAAGATGAAGCGAGGACGCAAGATAAACCAAAAAAATCACTTTTTTTGATCCAAAAGAGTTTTATGATTTATTGGTACATAAACCAAAAAACATGTTTATTTTTTATTTTTTATTTTTTGCCAAATCAGGCCTCTGTTTCTCTCCAACCATAGAGACCACAAGACAGAGAATTAAAGAATCAAATTTCCCAAATACCCTTCTCAACATATTTAAATTTACTACGGGAAATTGGCCTAAAGGCCAAGTTTGGGGCTTTAAAGGGTTTTTAGCCCAACCAAACTTATTTTAAGGATTCTAATACATTGATGAGAATTTTTTGAGGGCTCAAGGATAACACTAGACAAAAATACCCTTAATGAACTCTTTCTCCTTTATGCACTGCTATTTAAAAAAAAAAACATCCCGACGCTTTTCTGCGCTGCCCAGGCGCCCCCATTTAGCACAAACCCATCCTGTCAGCCGTACCTCTCTCTCTAATTTTTTGAATGCCATGGAGCCTATCCATCTGACACAAACCCATCTTCTTTCTCTTTCTTTCTAAATTTTTGAATGGCAATGGTTTGTTGGGCCCAACATGGGGAGTTGAATGTTTATGACTACTTTTTCCTAAGATAGGCTATTGCGGTAAAATTTAGGAATACACTGCAACTACTATGTGATAGTGGGGCCATGCTTTTCTGAAAGGTGGATAGAACACATAGGTGAAAGGATGATGACATCATGTTGTTGACTATAAACGATACTCCCTCCGTCCCTTTTTAAGTGTGTTGCCTCGTAATTCCAACTTATTTTCTCTCACATCAATTTTTACAATTTTTACATCTACTTTCCACTACTTACCCTTATCAATATAATAATACCTACTAACTTTTCAGAAAGAAATCTACTTTTAAGGGCAAAATAGGAAATGTACCCACTAACTTTTCAAAACATACACTTATTAAGGGACAACCCAAAATGAAAATGTCTACACTATAAAAGGGACGGAGGGAGTAGAATTTTTTTGAACGGCACTTACGAGAGATTGTTCATCAAATGTTCTTCTAGGCTGATTTATGAAATGATGAATTCATAAGCACATGAATTTTTTTGAACGGCACTTACGAGAGATTGTTCATCAAATGTTCTTCTGGGCTGATTTATGAAATGATGAATTCATAAGCACATGGTTTAATAAGTAAAATAGCTCTATTGCAATTTGCTAGAGATGTGGATTTGTGATTTGTATTTATGACCCTTTGAATCAACAAAAAATACAAAAAAAGAACAAAAATTGAATTCCACAATCAAAAGTGAATGTATTTTTGTCCTTAATTTTTTTTTATATTAGGTGCATTTGTTAGTTTTGCGTCGATTTTTTTTATTATTAATTTGTCTCCACAAAAGGAATCTAGAAAATATAAAAATATGATAAATTTTTTTACGAAATTTACTAAAGACAAAAATAATTCAAATTTTTGTGGATATTAGATTATGTTTGTCTTTATTCACAAAAATTTAAGTTTGTTTAATAATTTTTTACTTTTTAGATTTCTATGAGGCATCATGCGTTTGATTTTGTCTTGGTTTCATTTTATTTTTTCCCCTTATTCTACTTTTTGGTAATCTGTTCCTTATCCTATACCATATTTGGTAATCTGTTGCTGTTACTGGCATGAAACAGAGGCCAGATTGCAACAGATTACCACATATATATGCTTTGCTGGCATGATACAGAGCACATATGTACACATATTTGGTAATGTATTGCTTTTATTGGCATGAAAAAGAGGCTAGATTGCAACAAGCTACCATATATGTCTACATTGCTGGCATGATACATAGTACAGATGTACATATATTTGGTAATCTGTTGTTGTTTTTGGCAAGAAACAGAGGTCAAATTGTAACAGACTACCATATATGTCTGTCTTGCTGGCATGATACAGATCATAGATGTACACATATTTGGTAATCTGTTGCTGCTATTGTCATGGAACAGAGGCCAGATTGCAACAGACTACCATATCTGTCTGCTTTGCTGGCATGACACGGAGTACAGATGTACACATATTTAGCGATCTATTGCTGTTATTGGCACGAAACATAGGCTAGATTGCAATAGACTATCATATATGTTTGCCAATAACATCAACAACTTTATGCTAATCAAGTTTCTATATCTTCCCTTAAAAAGCAACAATAAGGGTATCTGTGCGATTAATTCTTTTTATATTAGAAAAAATCAAGAGATAACGGTATATGTGCTAATCGGAGGAAACAAAATACAAAAAAAGACATATTTCTGTGTTAACAGATAACGTTATTTGCGCAACCAGATCTAAAAAAATGAAAAAAAAATCATTTTCTATGTTAGCCAAACAAGGCCCTTCGCGGAGGGTCAACATATTACGTTATCTGCGCGACCAGATATGAAAAAAAATAAAAAAATCATTTTCTGTGTTAGCCAAACAAGGCCCTTCCCGGAGGGTCAACAGATTACGTTATTTGCGCAATCAGATATGACAAAAAATGAAAAATTCCCATTTTGTGTCAGCCAAACAAGGCCCTCCCCGGAGGGTATTTTTGTCACATATTGCCCAAATGTCCTATTGGCATTATGGAAAAAGTTGATATCTCTATTGCATGAATAATCCCTATACTATGTCCTTTTCAAAAAAGCTCCCCAAAAAAAAGTTGACGAAAGGTGATTAGTCGTTTCAATATGCTTTTTACAAAATGCACATGGTCCCACCAAATAAGAGTTATCTGGGTTATAACATTCCTCTTCCTCTTTTAATATATGGAAACTTTATCAACTTTTTTTTTTTCACTCAAGAATTTTCCAAGGGCCGATCCTATAGAACTTTTCCAAATTAACCTAAAAATATAGTATTTTAGTGGGATAATTGGGAGGTGTGCGGGCTCGGGCCCCCGCTTGCACCCCCTTCGCCTGCCCCTGGATATACGGATACATGCATAGATATACATGCATATGCGTGTCGGATATTGATTTGGATTTCTTTCGGGTGAAAGAAGGTTACTTGGGTTTGATTTTTGGTGGAAGAATGGCAACAAAAGATTTTGTTTGGTGGAAGAAGATGAGGGAAGAGACTAGTGAGTAAACTCATGATAGTCAACTCAGGAGGCACTATAACAAAATTCATGTATCGCGATGAATCAATTTCGTCTCTAAAATATCAAATTTCCTAAAAATTCGTCACCCGTTTTCCTCGACTAATGGTCGTCGCAGAAGGAATAGACATAATATATATGTAAAGATCATGGAAGGAGATGAGTACAATAAGAGGGAAAGGATGATAAGGAATCAACCAGCCCCGCAAACAAAAAATATGACATGGTCGACATGACTCGAATCAGTCCAAAATAAACAGATATAACTACCACTCCTTAGTATCACTCCATAACCTCAGTTCCGCAACAGAGCTAATGAAGAGGTGTTTTGGTCAGTTTCAGCTTCCTAATACCTTTAAGACACCTTTTAATATCCTCCACCGAATAATCATGCATGCTAAAGCAAACCTTGGTCCACATAACAATTTTGGTTTTGATGTTGTCCACCAGTTCCGCAACCTCCAAAACTTTGGCTTTGAATAAAATCTGGTTCCTTTCCACCCAAAGAGACCATAAAACCGCAAAGAAGCTAATTTCTCAACATCCCTTTTCAACACTTGTATAATTGTTAGTTAACCACTAGCACAACAACTCATACAAACTAGGAGGACATACCCAAGTAAGATCCCACCATTTAATAATCTGGGACCAGACTGACCATGAAATACTACAATGAAGCAACAAATGGGATGGATTTTCCAGTTCACTATTGCAAAACGGACACATACCTCCGTTGCCTATCTCATGATTCAATAGATTTCTTCTCGTCAATTCATTGCCCGTTGGTAGTCTATTTTGAATAGCTTGCCAAGTAAAGAATTCAACTTTGAAAGGGCAGATATTTCTCCAAATCAACTTGCAATGAGGACCAATAAAATTTTCCGAATTGAAATCCTCCTCCCATTTATCGTAGCACGATTTAGGTGAAAAAATACCACTTGCTGCCTCCCATCTCCATTGTAACATATCTCTACGATTACTTGAAAGAATTACCACATTTAGCATTTGGTTAAGAGTAGCTAGCTGGTTGGATTCATATACAAACAGCTCTCTCCTGAAGCTGAGTTGCCACGATAGAATCGAAAAGTTATAGACTTCACCCACCATTGCCATCTGTTGATTGGATACAAAAAAGATTCTAGGTAATACTTTACTCAACACTTCCTCACCAAGCTACACGTCATTCCAGAACGAAGTAGAAAATCCCGAACCTACCTTGATCCAGAAACCTTTGTTGATGATGCTTGCCAAATCAGAAACCTCAGACCCCAAAGAGCAAATATCTCTCCAAACCTTAGACACTCTGGATCTAGCTGATAGATTCACGTTCGATGATGGATTCCAGTTAGATGATTCCATGCCATATTTCCCATCTATGGTTTTGACCCACATCGCCTCTTTTTCCTTCCCATATCTCCACCACCACTTACCAAGAAGAGCAGAATTCTGGATTTGTAATTTTTTCACGCCAAGACCACCTTTTTTTTTTTTGTTCTTTGTGATTCTATCCCACCGCACCCAATGCACCTTTCTTTTCTCTTCAAAGTCCCCCCATAAAAATTGTCTCTGAATTTTTTCCAACTTGTTAGCCACCGAGATAGGCATTTTGTAGATGGACATATAGTATTGTGGTAAATGCCCAAGTGTTGACTTAATCAGATTGACCCTACCACCAATTAAGATATATTTCCTTTTCCAAAGTGCTAGTTTCTTCTCAAACTTTTCGATAACTGGTCCCCAAGTAGCAATTCGTCCAGGGTTGGCACCAAGGGGAATCCCCAAATATTTAACAGGAAGTTCTACCACTCTACAACCCAGCACATTAGCATATATCGTCATCTCCACGTCGGGAACACCAACCCCACATAGTTGGCTTTTAGAAAAATTGATCTTCAAACCTGAAATGAGTTGAAATGACCACAAGAGACCTCTGATAGTGATCAGTTGAGCCACATCACACTTACAGAACAAAATCGAGTCATCCGCAAATTGTAAGTGTGATATTGTTGGTCCATTAAGCACCATTTTTATCTCAGAAATCAAACCCTCTTCTAAAGCCCTTTCAAGCATAATATTAAGCCCCTCAGCGACCACATTAAAGAGGAGAGGGGAGATTGGGTCCCCTTGTCTGATACCACATTCCATTTGAGAAGTAGCAGAACCATTGATTAACACCGATAGAGAAGCGCCAGTAATACATTCTTTAATCCAGTTAATCCACTCCAGACCGCATCCCATGTTGCCCAGCATATTGAATAGAAACGACCAATTAACAGAATCATACACTTTCTCAAAATCCAGTTTAAGAATAAGACCTTTCTCACCGCTCTTTTTCCAGCTATCAATGATCTCATTGGCAATTAAGACCCCATCAAGGATTTGTCTACCTCCTAAGAACGCAGCTTGATTTTCTCCCACAAATGTTGGTAGCACTTTCTTAAATCTACTGGCTAACATTTTTTCTAACAGTTTATAGAGCCAACCAACCATACTAATTGGCCTGAATTCATTAAACAAAGAGGCACCTTCAAATTTTGGAATAAGAGTAATGAAGGTATAATTAGTACCTTTATCTAAATTGTTGTTTACATGAAACTCCTGGAAGAAAGTGAAAACGTCTCCTTTTATGATGTTCCAAGCTTTTTTCACAAATGCCATGTTGAAACCATCGGGACCTGGTGCTTTGAAGGAGCATCAGTCTTTCACAACATTAGTAATCTCCTCATAAGTGAAAGGCACTTCCAGTTCTCTGCTCTGAGTTTCCGTAATTTTTCTTGTGAAGGTTCCACCAAGAAAAGACTTACCCCCATTATGGTTTTTAAATCTCTCTTTGAAAAATGCCACAGCAGCCTCTTTGATTAGAGATGGTACTTCCAAGTGGATCCCATTCACCTCCACTGAACCGATAAAGTTTCTCCTATATCTGTTGTGTTTCTATCACCCAGTTTTACCCATTTAGCTCGTGCCTTTTGCCTCCATAAACACTCTTCGAGTTTTGCAGCAGCCCATAATTCATTCCTGCAGCTTACCTTATCCCTCTTTTCATCCTCCGTTAAGAGTCTCTCCTCCGAAATCAGATCCAGCTGGTGCAGCTTTCCTTTCAAAGTTTCCAGTTTAGAGTTTAGATTCCCAAAATCTAATTTATTCCAAGTCTTGAGATTAGCTTTTACTTCTCTCAATTTACCCATGATTTTGAACCCAGCAAAACCTCTGCAAGTACTTGATTCCCAAACCTCTTTGACTATCATTAAGCATTTAGGATGGGATAACCACACGTTCATGAACCTGAATGGTTTAGGACCCCAGTCCTTTTTTTGAGTTGTCAACCATGACTGGACAGTGACCAGAAATCACTCTAGCAAGACCCCATTGGATGAACTTGTACTGCTCCAACCATTCTTGAGAGAAGAGGAACCTGTCCAGCCTCGATTGAACAGTAGCTTCCTGGAAATTGGACCATGTGAATCTCCTTCCAAGCATTGGTAAATCACTTAGTTCCATATCACTGATGAAGACCGAGAAATCCCTCATACCTCTATCGATTCTCGTGCATCCTATCCTTTCTCCAATAGATTTAATCTCATTAAAATCGCCTCTAATACACCAAGGAACATTACTGCTTCTTTTCAACGCCAAGAGTTCCTCCCAAACGCTTCTCCTTTCAACATAGTTGTTTGGAGCGTAAATGTTGACCAACACACAAGAAAAAGAGTTGGCAATAGTACCTTTGAGGAAAATAAAATGTCTACTGCAGATGATTTCTTCCACTTTAAGGGGGTCAGAGTTCCAAAGAGACAAAATCCCACCTGATGCTCCCACTGCTTCAGAAACTGCATACTCCATACCTGTATCGTACCACAACCTTTGAGCTTGGAACATGTCCACACTGTCTAACTTGGTTTCCTGAATAAAGATTACATTTGGCTTCCTTTCAGACCCCAGCTTTTGTACACATCTTTTCTTAACACTACTAGAAAGACCTCTAATGTTCCAGGAAATAAACTTCATGCTGACCTAATGAAACACCACTCCGCTGCTCGCCAAGATTCCTTAAGAACTGGTTACAAGTTGTTGCTTTAGATTTTTGAAATTGCTTGCGTTAAGATCGGCAATTCTTTTCATCACCTCTTCGTCACTTTCCAGATGGATAACACCCACCTTCTTGCTATCAATAACTGCTTGTTCGAAGACTTTTAGGATAGACAAATTTCTCCTCGAGATATCCCCGGAGTTGATTGAGTCGGAGTGGAAACTACCATCATTATCACTTACTTCATTAGCATCTGTCACACTATCTAAAATTTCTCTTATTGCTATTCTTTTTCTTCTTCTAATTTCTTTAGCCGTTAGTTGAACATTTGCCTTTCCAACACTGCCAGGAGCTTCATTAATTGTTTCATCCACCTCTTGATCACTTTCAGCCACTTGGAATTTGCCATTACCCTCCAACTCTTGATTTCTGTGCCCCATATCAGAAGTGTCACCAACAATAGACTCCTCAGCTTCTTCTATAATAACACCCAGAGGGCTACCAACCAAATTTGAAAATTGTAACCTTGCAGACTCTTCAACTTCTTATACATTTTCTTCCAGTGGACCAATCAACTTCGAGCATATCAAATTTGTGGTATTTACCCCCTGCATATCTGGCTTCCATTATCCACAAAAGTAGCGTCCGAACCATTCGCCTGAATTAACACCCCCTTACATACATTAGCATCGACCAAATTATCATTACCCTCCTTAATGACATCCGAACATGGCACAACATCATTCTTGTCTTGAATAGGATCAGGATCAGGGGTAAGGGACGCCCTAATCACAGGTTGATGCTTTTTCACCCAGTCCTTAACTGATTCTTCATTGAAGATATCGTCACAGTCTTCTTCCCAAATTCTAACTCTGTGATTTCTACCTCTGACTGCAATATTGATCCAATCATCAATTTTCTATGGGCATTCAGTAACAACCAGCATTCTTCCCACATCATAAGACTCCTTTTTCAATGTTTCCACATTAAGAGTAATAAACTCTCCCCACAGCTCACCAATTCGCTTGAATGAAAGTAAATTCCAAACACTTAATGGCATACCCCTACACTTTAGCCAAATGAGTCTTGAATCGCAAGCAACTTCCCCATTCCACGGCTTTAAGGAATTGAACCAGTTAACTATAACAGAGTTAGTAAGAGCAATAGTTCGATCATCTTTAGATTTAAAGGTGTTGATAAGCTTTAAACCACCCAGAGATTTAACAGTAACCTCATCAAAATTCAGTTCACACAAAGCCTGCTGAACAAAATCTGGAGAAGTCAATGCTTTTAACTTAGCTACAACACTTCTTGTAAGCCACTCGGAAGCTATGGGTTGCAGATTGAGGGAAAACTTCAAATCGGGCTCTTTGTCATACCCCTTAGGCCCCGACATACCCACTCCCAATTTAGAAGAAGTACCAGCAAAATAATTCATGAGAGGGAAGGACTTATTCCCCTTAATCCCAGAATCCCCAAACTTGATAGCAGAAGACGAAAGGTGCTGATGAGCATTCTTATCAAAAGAAGCTCTTTCCACGATTAAGTGCCTTTTCCTGATCCAGAAACCATTCGCTTTCTCTAAAGCACAATCTGCATTTTGTGTAGAATCAAACTTAAACAAAACCCAAACCTGTTACCGGTGTGCTTACCTCGTCTAATTGGAAGATAAACATCTTTGACACAACCAAAATTCGAGAAGAATTTTCGGAACCATGGGATACCCACAGCGTTAGGAAGGTTATCAACATAAATGGTGAAGATTCCACCACTCCTTGAAGCGGAAGGGATAACCACACCAGGCCCCATAAAGAAATGAATGAAAATGGAGAGGAGAGACCACTGAAACCAACAAAACCGAGAAACCAAAACAAAAGATCAAAGGGAAAAACACAAAAGGCGACGAGATGCCCGGAAATCCTTCTCCCTAACCCTTATCACGGACCTCGCCTGTTCGGAACATTTGGCGAAGAAATCGTTCATCGCCTATTCGGAACAACTGGCAACGAAATTTGTTTTTCCTCAGCTATGCGGAACAATTGGCGAGGAAATTTGTCCTCGCCTATTCGGCCCAATTGGTGAGGAATTTTTTCCTCGCCTAAAACCCCTGAAACTAAAAAAATGTTCATTCATTACCCAGCTCCTCCGCTTCTGCTGGGAATTGAACTAACGACCTCTCCTACAACAACACGCGACCCTTCCACCACACCAACTTCCTTTTCAATGCAAAGTTCTACAAGTTTTAATATATAAACTTTTTTTTTACTTCTTTTCACCTGTCTAATTTTATTTAAAATCTTCCTGTCTAATTTTAGTTCCTTTGTAGTGTTTCTTTAAACTTGTTTCTTAAATCTTTTATTTATTTGCTTTTACTGAAGCTTTTACTTTCTAACCCGAGCTCGAACCTAAGAACTTGCCTTTGCAAGTCCCAATACCCATCCATCACGCCACTCTCCGATTCAAGTATTAATGTCAATTTTTTCTATTATTTTGTTTCTCTCCATTTTAAGATCTTTGTGCATGACCTCTCCGATTCCAAAATGCAAATCTTTCAACTGCAAACTCAGGATCCATGCCCGGTCCTTTCTTTTCAGTTCATATTGTTGTTACGATTTCTTTAAATTATTTTAATTTATTCAGATAATAACCTTTATGAAAATATTAATTTCTTCAAGAATTCTTTGATTTTGTAAAATTCGTTCACTATAAAAGAAAATTAAAAACAACTTGTGAACTTAAAAACTACATCGTTTGAGGAGAACTAGAGTGAAAAATAGTTTCATTTTTATCATTACTAGAAAATGTGAAAAATTATTTTGCTAATAACGTCTTATAATATTAACTACTAAAGTTGTTAATTATATCTTACCATTGAGATAATGCGACACATCTATAACAAAATCTAAATAGTCCTAGAAAAGGTGAGGAAATATTTCGTCACCTAATATTAACATTTGGCGATGAAACAAAATTTCCTCGCCTATTCTAAACAATTGGTTCCTCGCCAAATCTTAGCTTTTTGACGAGGAAATATAAATTCGTCGTCAATCTTAGCTTTTTGGAGAGGAATGATAATTTCATCGCCAAATGGGTACCCTTTAGCGAATATTTCCTCGCCAAATCTTAGCTTTTTGGGTGAGGAAAGATGATTTCGTCGCCAATCTTTGCTTTTGGCGAGGAAATTCATATTTCGTCGCCAAATGGTAGCCTTTTAGCGAGGAAATATAATTTCGTCGACATAATGTACTCTTTGTTGACGAAATCAATTTCCTTGCCAGAAAGACCCATTTGGCGAGGAAATTCAAATTTTCTCGCCAGCTTTTGTTGCCATAATTACTTTTTCTTGTTGCGAGGGTGTAGTATTTAAAATACTCCTCTCTTGTTTGCGATCGTTTTCCGTCAACTTATTAACATATGTAGTCTATTGGACCTCATAGAGACGAAGAATAAAATGTTTTTCAAAATCGTTACAATAAATATTAAAGGGACAAAGTTGAGACTCGAACCAATTTAGAGGAATGATTGCTATAATTTACCCTAATAGATTTGATATGATGGACATTTGAAGAATCATTTCACGTTCCTCTTATTTGAAGAGAGAGAGGGTAAGAGTGAGCTACACCAAAATGGTGTACGAAATTTGCTAAATGGTGTAACAAATTTGCTACTTCCCTTGAAATGTCTTCGGTGACATGGATCTTCAAAATAAATTAAATTCGTTTTTGCTATCTCCGTCGAAAATGCTCTCGTCTCCTCTTGAAAAGAAAAAAAATGGATCGCTAACTAGCGGAAGGATCCAATTTTGGCAACTTTGAGGGATAATTAATCTATTAGGAAGTTTATTACAGTATGTGACATTTTTATGTCCATAGATTGTCAGACAAGGTCCTTGACGTTTTCAAAAAAAAAAAAAAAAAAAGATTGTCAGACAAGGCTGGAAAAGCAATGCTAGGGGTTCGAAAATGTTTGAAGTGTTTCACAAAATTAAAAATTGTCGTCAAGCAAAAAGGGTTTAATGCTAGAAGGAAGATACACGAACTTCAGCAACGGTTGGAGTTAATTAGAACAGAACAGTGCACTGTTGAGCCCAGCCAAGTCCGTGAACTCGAGAAGGAGTTGGGTGATGCTTGGATTCATGAGGAAGCTTTTTGGAGGCAGAAATCTCGTGCGGACTGGATGGCCCTAGGGGATTGCAACACGTCTTTTTTTCACGCTAAGGTTAATCAACGTCGGAAAAGGAACAGAATTACGGGGATCCAAACCGCTAATGGTACTTGGTGTGAGGAGCCGGATGGTATTGCTCAGGAATTTGTGGATTATTTTCAGAATCTTTTTCAGTCGGAGGGTACTTTTAACATAGAGGAAGTTCTTTGTGCTATTCAAGGGCGGGTGGCGGATCAGATGAAAGATATGCTGACAAAGGAGGTTAACAGAGTTGAGATTCAGAAGGCCCTAGCGGATATGAAGCCCACGAAAGCCCCTGGAGCGGATGGTATGACAGCGGGTTTTTATCAAACTTATTGGGAAGCTGTGGGTGAGGATGTGATAGGTGCAGTGCAAAGTTTTTTCCAAACCGGACATCTTCTGAGAAGCCTCAACCATACTCACATTGTTCTAATTCCAAAGGTCAAAACTCCCACTCTAGTTACTCAGTATAGACCTATTTCTCTATGCAACATTATTTATAAGATCATTGCTAAGATTTTGGCTAATAGAATACGAGCTGTTCTACCGAAGGTGATTAGTATCAACCAAAGTGCTTTTGTGCGCAATAGACAAATTTCAGATAATATTTTGGTGGCTCATGAAGTGGTTCACCACCTAAAGAATAAATGTGGAGGGAGAGAGGGCCAGATGGCGCTAAAGTTGGATGTAGCCAAGGCTTACGACCGAGTGGAATGACATTATCTAGAGAGGGTTATGCGCCATATGGGTTTTGCACCAAAATGGGTGGATTGGATTATGAATAGTATAACAACGGTCTCGTATGCCATGACTATCAATGGGCAGCAACATGGCTTCATTAAACCCCAACGTGGCCTCCGACAGGGTGACCCCCTTAGCCCATATCTTTTCCTCATTTGTGCGGAAGGTTTTTCTAGTTTATTTCGGTTAAAGGAAGATCAAGGGGCCCTAAAAGGAGTTCAGATATGCCGGAACGGGCCGTCTGTATCCCATTTAGGAGTATTATTTGCTGATGATTCGTTAATTTTTTGCGGAGCAACCAAAAAGGACAGTGAGGTGGTGAAAAGTATTCTTGATATTTACAAAAGTGCCTTTGGTCAATTAATCAATGTGCAAAAGTCGTCCATCCTCTTTAGCACCAACACAACTGAGCATAATCGGGAAGTTTGTCGAGGTATCCTGGGCTTTAACCGTAATGCAGTCTGGGTCTACGGTAGATCATTGGAAGGTCAAAGAGGGCAGCTGTGGAGTACATCAAGGAGAGGGTGGTGAAGAAAATATTGGGGTGGGACGGGCAGAATCTTAATCCTACTGGAAAGGAGGTTTTAATTAAATCGGTTCTTCTCTCGATGCCTATTTATGCAATGGCATGTGTCCGGATACCAACTAGTTTGTGCAAGATGTTAAATTCGGCGATTGCAAAGTTCTTTTGGAATGGGTCAGAGGGCACTAAGAAGATTCAATGGATGGCCTGGGAACGGTTGACGGAAGTTAAAGGCAAGGGAGGGTTGAGTTTCAGAGATTTGGAGGCATTCAACCTAGCGTTGTTGGCCAAACAAGGATGGCAGTTGTTGGTGGGTGATGAATCACTTTTCTATAAGGTCTTCAAAGCTAAATACTTCCCCAATTCGAGTTTTTTAGAAGCATAACTTAAGGCTAAGGCGTCGTGGGCTTGGCAAAGCATCTTGGCTAGCAAGGAAGTCATTGAAAAGGGTTGGAGATGGCGGGTAGCAACAGGGGCACAAATTAACATTTGGAGGGACCCGTGGTTGGACGACCCGCTATACCCTAAAGTCCTAACAGTTGAAACCGGTAACATGCAATGTACAATGGTGATGGACTTAGTTGATGCTGGATGTGCTGCATGGAATGTGCCACTAGTACGGTCTATTTTTAGTTATCGTGATTGTGAGCAGATTTTGCGATTACCTTTAAGAAGGACAGGTCAAAGCGATGAACGAGTGTGGAGGGCCACAACCAACAGTAAGTTTTCCGTTAAATCTGCTTATGTAATTGCTAAAGAGACGTTGCAGCTAAGGCATGGTCGAGTCAACAATCATGGTCAGTCAAGTGGAAGTGGAGCAGATGAAGAAAAATGGAAGCGAGTTTGGCGGTGCAAAGCCCCAACTAAGATTAAGGTATTCCTTTGGCGTGGCCTTCATGATATTCTTCCTGTCAACCAAGCCTTAGTTAAAAGAAAAGTACCAATTGATGATGTCTGTTCGGTTTGTGGGTTGGTGGCTGAATCGGTCTCGCATATGCTCTTCCACTGTGAACGTGCGAGTAGAATGTGGCTTTTTTCCTCCCTTCGGTTAAGACCCGAGGCAACCAATTCAGCCAATTTGGGTCAGTTGTGGACGTTGTTGGCAAACTTAAATGATGGGGCTGATAAATGGGACCGACTGGGTTTGTTTGCTGTTGTGGGACGGCACATTTGGAAAGCTCGGAACGCTTGGGTTTTTAAGCAAGAATGGGTTGAAGAGACACAGATCATTGGCAATGCTCTCAGTGAATTTTCTGATTTTTGCGCATCAAAGGCACTTGGTTCCTGCCACCTAGTGGGGCAATCGCATGAGTCCGCCAGGTGGACTCCACCTTCGACGGGCTCCTTTAAGATAAATGTGGATGGAGCTCTGGATAAGAGTAGAGGGAAGGGTGGTGTGGGTGTTGTCGTGCGAGATGCGGTGGGACAGATTGTGAAGGTGGCAGCTATCCCTCTTTCCAATGTTTGGGTGGCAGAAATGGTAGAAGCTTTGGGTTTTCGGAGTGCCTTAGAGGTTGTGGGGGAGAGTGCGGGGGAAAATTTTTTGTGGTAGAAGGTGATGCGCAAGGGGTTATTCAGATGCTACAAGGAGTAAGATGTGCCAGCTCCAGTTTGGCCGTAGTAATTGCAGATGCCATTAGTTTAGCCCGTTTGTTCCATTCTATTTCTTTTGTTCGTCATAATTTTAATAGGGTGGCTCATGAAATAGCCAAGTATGCCCTATCTGTTGAGCTTCCTACCACCTGGGAAAGAGATTTTCCGGACTGGGTGTGTAGGAAAGCGTCTTTGGATGTTTCCTAATTTCTATCTTCAATAATACAACTATCGATTGACAAAAAAAAAAAAGATTGTCTTAGATTCATAATATTACCGTAGCTTAATTTGGTGGTGTGCCAATTTTATTGTTTTAATTATTGGGGATGCAGACAACTTTCAACAATAGTTGGGGATGGTAACGGGTAAGGTATGGATCGGGTCCATCTCCGATATCTGATTTGAGGGTCTTTCACCATCCCCGCCCCCATCCCCATTGGAGATATTAGATAAAGAACCAAACTCACCTCCCGATGGGGATTGGAGATTCCTTGAATATACCCATATCCCAAAAAAATAAAAATAAATAAAGACGTCAAGAATGAAAATAAATGGATATTTATATTTAGAAATATAGTCTCAATTGATATTCTTTGAATGTTAAGTAGTCTATGGTAGGTAATTGATAAGATTTGCTAATTAAAAAGGTAATTGTTTACATATATAACTATAAGGGCTCCCTTACATAAGCCTTATGTAAGGGATTTGTCGTTCGAGATTGAATTTCAATGATCCGAGACAATCCGAACCGTTAGATGTGTTCAAAACATGTTTTTAAGGTCCAATGCGAGGATTCGTAAAAAAAAAATACCCGGTAGGGCTTGATCCAATCAGTTTTTGAAAAAACGCTATGTATAACGTTTTTATCGAAAAATGCTTGGATCAAGCCCTTTCGGGTATTTATTTTTACGAATCCTCGCGTTAGACCTTAAAAACACATTCTAAACGCATCTAACGGTTCGGATTGTCGAAATTCAATCTCGAACGAAAAATCCCTTACATAAGCTATGTAAGGGAGCCCCTATAGGATCTTCTTCCATATATATATATATAGGGAGCATTTCTAGTAAGAGATCCCTTATATAGCTTATGTGATTTTTGTTCGAGATCAAATTTCGATAATCCGAACTGTTAGATGTGTTTAAAACATGTTTATAAGGTCCAACGCAAGAATTTGTCAAAAAAAAAAAAAAACCCGGAAGGGCTTGATCCGAGCATTTTTCGATAAAAATGTAACATAAGCTATATAAGGGATCCCTTGTTGGATATTTATTGTATATGTATATATGTATAATATAGTATATGTATTATGTATAACTGGACACGGGGCGGGTATGGGTATTCGGGGGTGGGTATTATAAAATCATCTCCGCTCCACACCCAAGCATTTTCTTCAAATCCTACCATATCCACAACTATTTGAGGGAAATTCTGGGTGATCCCCGCCTCCATATGGGCGGAGTGTGGCGGGTATCCACTGGATATGCGAAATTTTGCCATTCCTAGTAGTTTTAATGAAATGATCAAGTAGTTACAAATTTGAGAAGTTTAGATGGTCAACAAATTATTCCCTGCGGTGTATTTGTATAACACTGGTGATACGTAGTGGGAATCGGATGACATGTTTGTCAAATGTTTCAAAATTACGGACCGCAAAAAGAGGTGTCAAAATGTCTAACTCAACATACCGGCTATGCCAATATTGTTAAAGCATCCAACTCAAATTTAATTGGTAATGATTGGAGAAGTTGCCACACTCGTATACTAGTTTTGAATATTATAATTAACTGATGTGAGACAAATTCTAACCTAACACGTATTTGGAAAGAGTGATTTTATTCCACCAGTATTCGGGGGTGGGGATTATAAAATCATCCCCGCTCCACACCCGAGCGTTTTCTTCAAATCCTACCATATCGCAACTATTTGAGGGAAATTCTGGGTGATCCCCGCCTCCATATGGGCGGAGTGTGGCGGGTATCCACTGGATATGCAAAATTGCCATCCCTAGCAATAGTTTGGGGTCACCCCCACGAAAACAGTATTTTGTGTTTTGGTAGGGGCAATTTCGGCTATTGGCTTTACCCATTTATATTGCAGTTGCATTTTAATTAGGATTAGAGAGCGTTTCATTCTGAACATGAGAGGAGGCGAGATAAAACTTTTATGAAAGAGGAGAGAGAAGAGAGAAGACATGTACTTCATATTCTTTGATTATAATTGATTGGTGTGGCTCCCGTGGTTTCCTTGCGTTGAGGTTTTCCACTTATATCTATATGTTTTTCTTTTTTTTTCTGTCTATTACGTATTTTTGTTCTGTTATGTATGCAATTTCTATGACTCTATTTTTTAAGATCCGTTGGAGCGTTGTCGATTGAATGTTTTGTTTGATCCTTATTGGGAGTGATACCATGCATGCACCCGACATACTGCATAAACATACTGCATATCTTTAAACATAAAATGATAAAAAGTACCCATATCTGTAACGAATTTAGCAGAAGATGAGTAAGGGTTCCATAAGGATAGGGACTGCAAGTGAATGTCATGGAGCAGTCTAAAGGAAGTCAAAAAGAGCTCTGATCTATCAATCTTTGCTTTCTTGGTGGAGTATATGCCAAAAGTTGTCACAGCCTATCAATGAACAGGAAATACATGAATCACAATAAAGAAGAGCAGAGGGGATAAAGATTAGCCCCAACACAGCACAAAAGTTGATGCTGCTTCCATACCATTCTTAGAAAATTTTCACCAATAATCCCATGTTCAATTCCCCAACCAATCAGCTGGCATGGCATCTCAGTTAGATACTATATCTAATCCCATCTTTGGCATAAATATCCTCAAATTCAATTTTTTTTTTAAAAAAAAAGGATAGTTTCAATATTAATAAAAAAACACAATTACTCAAGATAATCCTTGAGAAGTAGCATGCATCCTTAATCAAAGGACTAGAAAGTCACAAATGATGGTAGCTTTCCAACTTACTACATCTCTTAGCCAAAGAATGGGTTACCTCATTCGCACTCATATGCACAAAAGAAAACGCACACTGATTGAGAACCCAAATACCCGTAGCAGCGAGGCCGGCAAACCAATTGTTCTAATTCATCAGTGGACCGCCACCATCGCTGCCTTCCTTAATTTGTTAGAGAACCATCACCACCACCATAGTCGGAATCTGAACTGGCAACTCAGTGTAAAGAGGAAGCAGAGAGAAAGGAACAAATCAGATAATACTAAGAAACTCTCAGATTTGAGATCGACAGAGAAAATCCTCACTGAAAAGAAGGGGTTATTGAAAGCTAGAAAAGCATGCAATCACTAAAAAAGAAAGGAAACACCCATCAAGAGTAAAACCTTCCCCCTCCCGCCGCTACAGAAGGGTGGTGAAACTCTAGGGGGAGGGAGGGGAGGGAAGAGAGGTGCCTAGGGTTTTTTTTAAGAGAGAGGTGCTTTGTGTTTTGAATATCTAATTCAATACTCTCCTATTTTCATGTTTAGTAGTACTAGCTAGGCCTCACGGATAGCATTGCAATTTGGTACGACTGTGATTGTTGTAGAAACAAAATTTAAGGTTATAGCTCTCTATTCGTTTTGAACTATTGAAGAGTTTGTGTATTCGTGTATAGCGGAAGAATTTGTTTGCTATAGCTGAGTTCTATTTGATTTAACTTAATTCAATGTTGTGTTGAAGGGGAATTGTAGCTTAAAGCCTAGCTTGTGCAGAAGGAGTACACCAACTAGTGTAAAAAATGTGGCTTGGATGATTCATCTCATGTGTTTGAGAGCGCGGGCAGGCCTTGCCACGGCGTACAACTATTAATTGTTTTTTTATCAAGTAAAACTAAATTTTTTTATTGGACATGTAATTAATGATCAATGTTTTCTTAGAATGTTTGATTGAATATTTAATCTTACCCCTTAGTTATAAGTGATTTACGAGTGTTAATTAGTACTTGGAAATACTATATAAACTTTTATCTTTGACTTTTCAAAAAGCAAAGATAATTTTGGGATATCCTAATTAGAATAGTGGACAAACAATACAAGACGGGGGAGTATTATTGTGATAGTTTTGAAATTTAGTAATTAATTTGTAAATTTGACACCACTAAACTAGCAATCTAGGGCTAAATTATACATAAGTTTTAAGGTAAGATTGCCCCAATCCCATGGGGTAGCCCAAGTAATAATGAGGAAGAGTGGTAAACGCAAACATTTTAAGTTCGAAACTTGGAAACGCACGCCGCAAGAGAAACATATCTTTAGAATC
This sequence comes from Gaultheria prostrata, assembly GCA_036023075.1. Lineage (NCBI taxonomy): Eukaryota > Viridiplantae > Streptophyta > Magnoliopsida > Ericales > Ericaceae > Gaultheria > Gaultheria prostrata. The sequence goes on from JAXBDA010000489.1 coordinate 66,694, forward strand.
CCCTAGTCTTGACGTAGATGGTCTGCATTTGATCGATCGCATCGGAAAGGAGAATAGTCGAGTGCTACTTGGATGTAAGTTGGCCTAGATACTCCTGACTATTGAATTAATGAAAGAAAAAAAAACAAGAGAGATAAGATTGCCCCAAGTATTTCACCTATACATAATTAAAACTTTTTAAGTAGATTGTGAAGAACCTAACTAATAGAATAGAAACCAACAGTTAAGCGATAGATAATTGAGTTAAATAATGAAAAGTACATTGTTAATACCATACTAAAGGATTCCTACATCTATGATTTAATTTTACAAGATGTGAAACCAACAGTTAAGCGATAAATAATTGAGTTAGGGTGAGTTTCCCACTTGATAAAATCAGATTTTATCAAGTTAATCTCAGATTTTTAGTAAAATCTGAGATTTTATCAGATTTTTTCCCCCACTTGATAAAATCAAGAGTTGATTTTATCAAAACTTGATAAAATCTGATTTTATCAAGTGGGAGACTCACCCTTAAATAATGAAAAGTATATTGTTAATAGCATACTAAAGGATTCCTACATCTATGATTTAATTTTACAAGATGTGAAAAGTCATGAGGGACATTTTACTTTGTGAAAAACAATTGGAATGAATTCTTTAGTCAACAGTTAAGCGATAGATAATTGAGTTAAATAATGAAAAGTACATTGTTAATAGCATACTAAAGGATTCCTACATCTATGATTTAATTTTACAAGATGTGAAAAGTCATGAGGGACATTTTACTTTGTGAAAAACAATTGGAATGAATTCTTTAGTCAACAGTTAAGCGATAGATAATTGAGTTAAATAATGAAAAGTACATTGCTAATACCATACTAAAGGATTCCTACATCTATGATTTAATTTTACAAGATGTGGAAAGTCATGAGGGACATTTTACTTTGTTAAAAACAATTGGAATGAATTCTTTAGTCAAACTCCATCCAATCAACATAACATTTACTTTATCTTATCTTCCTTATATTCAATTAGTCTGCTATTGATAAATATGCAAGACTTTGATTTCATCACGTCTAAAAAAGAATTTTTCAAGAAAGACAGTCAAAACTGGAAGGATAAATAAACCCACCTGATGGACTGCTGAACTCATTATTGCATTAAAACATTAGAAAGGTGAAGATGTTTTTTTTCCATTTTTTGCAAAGTTCCTCCCATAGCAAATTTGGAAGGTTTCTAAAACGTTGTTGGAAGATGAGGTAACCAGGATAAAAGGAGAATAAAGTTTAAGCTATGGGGTGATGCCATGTGGAAAGGATGAGTCCTCACTGACCCATATGTTTTGGAACAACACCCATGACTTAATCACTCAATGATATAAGAGAGAATGAGATTCAATAGTCTGGGAGCACTGCCATTCCAGACCATTCTATAAACACATTTTCGTGGGATCCACAACTATTTGTATGAGTCCCACATAAATGTGTGGTTATGAGGTGGTCGGGAGCACTACGTGACTGTGTTCCGGGACTACTGAATAATTACTTTGTCGGAACACTATGACTTAATCGCTTAATGATTATGAGAGAGAGAGAGAGAGAGTAGGAGATAAGGCATTTGTGAAGGGGGATTCTCCACCCTTTCAGCCTCTCAATGCTTCTAGGCTAGTTGGCAGGCAACTTGCATAGACACCACTCCCTCGAACAAGAAGAGATATGGTGCCCTATACCACATCAATCTAATGCAGGGCCCACAAATATTTGTTCTAAGGGATCATTTTTTTTTTTTTTTGCCATTCGATATACATCATTGGGGGTTAACGGGGAGTTAGTGAGTTAGTCTTGAGTGGAGTCTAGAGGCTATCCATAGTCCTAAACTCCAAACGCCTCTATTGAGGCTCGGACCCTGGTCTCCCTTGTGAGAGTACTATGAGATAACCGCTAGGCTACAAACCCTTGGATTAAAGCGATCAGTTCATAAAACTAAATATCAGCCGCTATGTAGAGGTTTTTGGTCCTCAAGTTCTGCTGCAGCGTCTACTATAACTATTTGTGGGCATGTTTTGAAGTTACTTCAATTACCAAAATTGTACTCCCTCCGTCCCATAATGAATGTCCAAAATTACTATTCACTCATTTCGAAAAATCATATATATTTTTTAAGCTATGATGAATTATATATGAAATATGGATCTTGCTTTATTTTATTAAACAAAATTTTTAAAATCGTAAAAAGTATTATAAAATACGAAATATAAATGATTTTTTTGGAGGTGTGAATAGTGGTTTCGAACATCCATTTTGGGATGAAGGGAGTACATTTTTAGATTTGGTGAGTCCATCAACTACGCTAAAAGCCAAGTTGATTGGCAGACAAATAAGACGTGACTATCTTAGAGTCTCTAGATATCAGTAATTACATAATCACTGCCAATTTATCTCAATGTCAATGAGTTTGATGAAGTGGTGATCACATAAATTTGTCTCCGACAGACTCATGGACATTATTTTTTGACAGTGTTGATGGTATTGAAAACAAACACTTTCGATCATCAAAATTATGCCCGAATAGAAAAACAAATCTCTCCGGTCCATTTTCAAGAGAAGACATGTCATGTTTGTCAAAGTACTTGATTTGAAGATGCTGTAGCTCAGATCAAAGAAAATAGGACATTGCAAATGTCAACATGGTTGGATAAATTAAAGAATATAATATTCTGTAATGACTGGAAATTGACAGTGATAGCTCTTATCTCTTTTAGTGTTCTGAGTTAGTGTCTCCCTGGGAGTCTGCCAGTATTATTCAGGACATTAGACCTCTTATTTGGAACTATATCCTCTGTTCCCAAATTTTCCTGTGTCTATGTTGCAAGGGGATTTGGACCGTTGGATCACACGAAGTTTTAAAACATAAAAACAAAACTCATAATCCAACGGCCCAAAACCCCTTGCAACAGAGTCACAGGAGAATTTGGGAACAGAGGATCTCACACCCTCTTATTTTAGATCTTCATTTGATTTGTTCTTGGTTCCCTAGAGAAGCAAATTGACAAGGAATACAACCCCACATTCTTTGGGAATAGAATGTGTATGATCACTCAATATTATGTTGGGACTTATCCACCTAATAGCTTAAGATTTTAGGTTGGATATAAAGTTTTTCATATGGTATCAGAAAAGACTCATTTCACCCGACATTTTAAAAATTCACAATTCACACCCCATGATCGTAGACTTAGCAAAAATGCTGCATGATGTCAAACTCATAAAAAGGCTGCAAGATAGAAATGCAGTTGCAACTTGCTTGGGAATGGAATTGGTAGCTTCTTTAAGAACTGGTGGGCTCTGCTATCCCTCTGAACGGCAGGCGCTGCCAACCTCATTCGAGACATCCATCTTCACAATCAACAATTTAGATGGACTGCTCAGACCGGTTGGCGGGGTCTGCTGTCCATGAGGGACAGTAGAGCCCTCGGGTACCTTCTTTAATTAGTTCAGAGACACTACCTTAGGACTAGTGATTCCATGCCAGCTGAGTTCAGTGCTATCCTTGTTTCCGATGTATCTGTTTCTTCCTAAATCTATTGAAATGTTTATCCCCCAGGAGTCCCAAACCTTATTTAATGTTTATCTCTTTTTTCCTAAGAGGATACACAGTGCATTAATTATTTTTATGATACCCCTTTTGAAATTTTATCATATACAACAAATTTTTGCTGATCTCAACTGCTTATATTTTTGTGTGAGGAATTGTAGTCTTTTTTTTTTTTTTAGTTTAGTTTTCTTGCTTGAACTTATTCAATTTCGGCACCTCCTATTAAAATTGTGATTCCCCCACGAAGTTCCGAATACCGTATAGCTAGAGTACTAGTTTTTTACAAGCACTGTATGTACCGGTAGCAGTGAGATACCGAGTACAATTTCAGATTTTGTGGGGCTACAACTTCTTGGATCAGCCTTCCTAGGGGTAGGTGATTGGTTGACTGACCTTCCTTTTGCTTGAGCTCCTTGCCTTCACACTTAGCACCTCCGTTAGCATCGCACTGGACCGTTCAGTCCAGAATGATATTCCGATGGTTAAGTAAGTACTTGAAGGAGGAAGAGAAGCAAAAACTCAGATCTAGGTTTGAGAGGATTGTGTACCTTCAATCAGCTGAACATTACCTTATATAGGAAGTGAGTGACTTGCTTTCCAAGTACGTCCATGCCATGCACACATAATAACCGCTCGGCTGACATCACTATGACGAATGTGAGCGAGTTGGTTATAGGCACATGCCCAGAGGTGGATACATTAAGGGCACAAGTGACCCCACTGGAATTCCAGGAATTTTTTTTTTTTTTTGCAGTTAAAAATCTAGAAAAGGGTCTCCACTCTCCAACAATCTGATCTGTTTGGTTTGATTTTTAGGTAATGATTGGAGCGATAAATGGGCGCAATAATTAAAAATATGGGATAATGATTGGAGAGAGATAGAAAGAAAAAATGAGAATAAAATTAAAAATACGGGTAATGAATTGAGAGAAATGTGAGTAATGATTGGGGAATAATGGAGAAAACTGGTCTTAAAACCCAAAACCAACAAGGTCGTGTACCCTGTGGCGGATTAATACTTTTAATTTCACCAACAAATAATTTAAGAAAGAATTCACCGACTAATATTGAACAAATTTGATTGGGATTGTTGTTAAAAAAAAAATTTGATTGGGATCCTGCTATAAAACTATTCATGAAAAACTTTAGGAGTATATATACTCTCCCATCCCTTTTTAAATGCTCACTATAAGAATACGTGCAATTAAGTATTAATTTTTTTCAAAATTCATTCAGTACTAATAAAAAAATTGAAACAAAATATTGATCATTTCTCTATATTTGTTGTTGTCGATTCATTTTTTTCCCCCTAGGACTTCACTTTTTGTTTTTCAATGGTCATAAGCACAATTATGTATAAAATGTTTCATAATGTTTTAAGTTTAAACTTATTTGCTTAATGAAGAATATTTAAACATTAATTTTAGTCTTCTGTTGGTATATTTGTTATATTGGACCGTGAGTTTTTTTTTTTTTCAAAGTTATGCTTGAAATGTGACTCCCTTGTGTAGGATTCCTGGATCCGCCACTGCACATACCACTAATAAAATGGCGACACGTGTAGTTGGCCATTCGGCTTATGTCATTGTCATGATTGGTAATCATCCATCGGCATAATCCCTTCCCTCGGCGCCAAATGCCCATTCAACGCTGAACTGTTTTGGCCTCGTTTGCCAAACCATCATGCTGCTGAGAGGATTTAGTCATAAATAACCTGTCGTGAGACGTTTAAGCTTTTGGCATGGTCCCGAGACTTTACGCCAAGTTGTTGATATTAGTTGCAAATGGCAGACCCTCTATGCGTGCTCACCGGTCCCTCCGATGTCACCTTTCAGCAATGCACCTTGGCACTTTGTTTGGATGGATTTTTGAGAACCGGTCTTGAAAACCCCTCTTAAAAACCCAAAACCTGATGGTTTTCCAAAGTGTGTTTTTTTGCTTTTTTTTTTTTTTTTTTGAAAACCACACTTGTTAAATGACAAGGCAAAAAACCCATTGGGGAAACCGAATAAGGGAGGATTTTCAAAACCCGATTTGGAAACCCCAAACGAACAAACCCTGGAGGTTTCCTGATTGGTCCGTCATGTTTGTAGATGCCGCTACCACAGTGTCCGGTCCCCACAAATTTATTTCTACTAGTGTTATTTTCCGACATTAAGAAATTTAATTTAAAAAACACCTTCATTTAAAAAGAAATTTTTGAAATAATCCGATACCAACCGGTATCAGCCAGTATTTTAGCTGAAGTCGAATTACATCCCTAGGGTGTCATATTTGATAAAACAGTACATATCTAGGTAATCAGATATCTAGGCATTTAGTTGATTTATCTCGTGGAAAAATACAGTAACAGGCACAAGTGGAATATAGAGACGAACAGATATCAGTTTTTCCTATAAATAGAGGCGTTGGGGCAAGTCCTATTAAGTCATCCAAAACTAGCTCCCTCGATCTCCTCTCTCTATATATCTTTCTCTCTCCCCCTCCCCCTCCCCCTCCCTCCCTCACACACACACACACACACACACAGTACTCTCTCTCTCTCTCTCACACACACACACACACACACACACACACACACAGACACACACACAAACATAGAGTAGAGTACATCCTCTAGGGGGGAGAGAGTAAGAGGAGGGAGGCAAATGGTGATGTTGTTGACAGAAGATAGAGAGCACAGATGATGTTTGGGTGCATAAAGAGAATGCATCTCACTCTTTGTGCTCTCTAGTCTTCTGTCATCATCTTATTAATTAAAGCCAATTAGCCCCCCTCTCTCCATCTCACTCCCCTTGTTAGTATCTTAATTACTAAATAAAGACCTTACTTGCAATACACGGATTAATATATACATCTGCATACATATGGCAGTTAATCCAATATTAATTAAAAGCTCTCTTTCTTTCCGTACTTTTTTATGACCCATATGCAACTATGCATGCACTTAATTCACGGCTAATTGAATCCTATTATTAGCTGATATTTTTCATGCATTAATTTTGTATCCTTTTTTTATTATTATTATATATATTTAGGAAATTGATATAGCACTTCAAAAATTGATGGAGGAGCTCCAAGGTATAGTGGTTTTCGAAAATTATCCTTTCGCAAGTTTCAATTTTACTTCAGGCATTCCAAATTTTTTTTACTCCTAGTACTTTTCTCCCCCCTGTCAGTCTGTTAACAAAAGAAGAAGAAAAAAAAACAGCCCACCCAAACCCTAGCACAACCAAGTTGCGACGGCTCCCAATGCAAACCGACGTGCATCATTTGTAGTTTCCTGGCTCCGAGTATTTTTCTTCCTCCATCTCCCTTCCTTTGTATCTGTATGTAGTGAATATATTATATTTTCCGATCCCTATATTGTGGTGGTGTATGGGGTTTGAAAAATTGATCACCACAATCTGCTAAAACAATTTAGATTAGAAGATGGACGACCATCTTTTGATTTTATATTTCTTTGTTGCATGTACAATCTGCGATTTCCTTACATGTGACATGAAAATCATGTCTTCCGTGTCAATAAATTGGGTTTGTTTACATATAACGGATCCATTTGTATTTTAAAAATGTTACGCGTACACCACATGCACACCAACACATCCCGACCATCCAAAAGCATTTTTCGATATTCCGGATTTGAAACGAATTCTTACCGGTCAAAATTAACTTTGACCGGTAAGAATTCATTTTAAAATCCGAACCATTGATTCCAAAAATGGACGACTGGGATGTGCTGGACTGCAGTTAACGGACAGAGGTTTTGGTTAACTTTTCCGTTAGGAGTGCTTCAAGTAAATGAGGAGATAATTTTTGGTGGAGTGCCTCCAGTAATTTTTATATTCTGAAAAGGGTAGTTTTGTAACTTCATTAAATTTTGGAGTGTCTGCATTAAAAAAGGGAGCCCCAAAATCATCTTCCCATATTTAACGCAAATTGTCTGAGTTTCCAATAGTACTAAATGTACGCCCCGCGATCTCGAACTGTTTAATCTTCTAGATGAGTAAATGAGTGACAATTAATTTAACACAGTATCAGATTGGATGCCCAAAGTTGCACCTTATTTTTGTTAACATGTTGTAATCATTTATTTGATGTTTTTTTTTTTCTTTTCTGGTTGCTCTTCGGTTTTGCTAGACGTTAATTTGGTGTGCTGGGAATTAAGGCCAAATTTAGTACACCAACATGTTACTGATTACAATATATTCCTTTAATGAATCGTCTCAATTTGGTGTGCTGGGTTTTTTCTATGTTCTTTTTTCGGGCTCATTTGGTCTTTTTGGCTGTTTGACTGTTTTGTCTTTGAGATTTTGAGCAGGGATGCTTCGGTTAGGCTTGTTTTCTTTCTGCAATTGTAGGTGTCTCTTAGGTTTAACTTGGCTTGGAGCGGTTGTTTTGGCTTAGGGTGTCCTTGTTCTTTTGTTGGCTGCGCCTTTCTTTTCTGGATCTCGGGTGGCGTTTTCGTCAGTGTACTTGGTCCGTTTAATCTCTGTCTTTCTTTCAAAGATTAATGTAATTTTTTGGCTGATCGGAAAAAAAAAAAAAATCGTCTCAATTTGTACCAACTTTAGTACACCAACATGATTTTTTCTTTTCTATGGGTGCTTTTCTTCCATTGAAGTTCAGCTGTTTTGAGTGGAGACTGGAGAGTAATATAGATAAAGTTATATGTGCCTGAGTAAAATGAAAACACTAGTCACCTATGCTATTATACACCCACTTACACGAACTCACATGAGCAATGCCTCACATACTGCACGCTTGGTAAACAAAAACATTAGCGACACACACATGATTGACTCGACGAATTTCTACATGTTAATTGCTTGATGAAGGGTAACCAAGAAATTTTTGAGGGGTCGAGGAAAGGGGCTAGTTCTGATTTGAGAAAAATGGTGAAATACAAGAAGCCGCCCCCGTAAAAGCTTGTCCGAAGTCCGTTTTGACAGGGAGTAATTTTGTTTTGTGTTGGGCTTTATTTTGCAGGTTTCGCCGGTTGTAGCGGTGTTGCTCTGGTAGTGGATCTTTGAATGCGTTGTTTAGTTTATTGTGTTTAGTTTTCTCACTGCGTTTTGTTATGTAGGCTTTTATCGCTGTGTTTTGTTGTGTATGATAAATGTAATGGCCTTACAGGTCTCCCAGCGTTTGTGATCGGTTGCATCATTTAATTACTACTGTACCAGCATTACTCAGTGATCAATAATATTTTCTCTCTATTCTCGAAAAAAAAAAAAGAAGCATTATAAAGAGAAAATTAATTAAGTCTCTAAAAATCTTTTTGGCGCAAGCTGAGGGACACAATTTTACAAACAATTTAATAGACCCAATCAAGTTCATTGGTTTGTAAGGTGAACGTGCTCAAAGTCGTTTTGCTGTTGGAGTTGGGTGTTTAGCTTGTTTCTAGGCTTCTCGTTTTGGATGTTCTTGTTGAGCGGAGGTCAGGTGGGCCAAGTGCCCATCTTGTCAGGCATAGGTCAGGCGGTCCAAGTCTCAGTTGACTCATGGGCGCTTGAAGGTGATTGTGCCTTCACAAACACTTCAAGGAATACGTGGTAAACGTTTGATCCTAACAATTGTAATCACTTAATTTTAGGGTTGCTTTGGAATCACTGCTTTAGGGTGTGTTTGGGTAGTTGCATTAATCGATTTCTATGTGCATTGTTAATTAATTTGCTTGCAATGTCTGGTCTTCTGTTATGATCATTAGCTGGTGGCATCAAGAGTAGATGTGTGGTGTGAATCCGGGGACCCTGCTTTTCGGCGAGGAAATGCTACTCATTTGGATTTCTAATTCATTCCACCTGGAGATTGAAGAAGAGAGTGTATTAAGCTATAAAGATGAAATTTCAACCCGCCTGGATGTACGTTGTATCGAGTTATTAAAAAAATTTCTTTTGTGTTTTCGATCTATATGTTCGCTATATGCAGGTTTAAATAGGGTCGTTAGCTTTGTAACGTTCTATTATTAATGAGATGCTTCTTAATTTTTTTACCGACCAGAAGAAAAAAAATTTCTGTTCCTGATCGATGTGCCTTTGCATCTTAGTCTTCGGAGTTCATCAATCTAGTGAGATTAAAGTTTAAATAAAGAGTTGTAGGTATACAATTTTAGTCACATATGGCATTTTAACTTTTACGAAAATGCTACAAGACATATTCTTGCTTACGTTGTACAATATGTAAGTTGTAAACCTTAAATTGACGGAAAGATTAATAGTGCTAAACTTTGGAATGTCCTACATTAATATTAGTCCTTGAAATTCAAAGTAAAAAGTGTTTAGATTTGTACACATTAAGTTTTACAAGTGATTGAAAATAATTAAAAGTAAAAAATAATGGGTAATATTAAACATCTATTCAATCTTTACAAGAAAACATGTTGAAGAAGCATGTATTAATTTCCTGTAATTATTGTAATACTTTCTGTGTCCCATATTGTTTGTCCACTTTCACTATTTGGGAACCCTTACAACATTCTCGATGTGTTTCAAGATTTTATAAAGTTTTTAATGTATATATAATATGAATCTTGTTTGACAAATCTCAACTGCTTATTTCTACTAGACAAAGTTTTCAAAATTATAATAAAACATATTAGTTTGTAGCCGACCGCAATTGATTGGAACATAAGGTTTGGTTTGAATTGGTATTATAGTTTGTAATAATATAGATAAGTTTTTGAAGGGTATGTATAAATGTCTAAATTGGATAAACAAATTCGGACCAATTAAGGGAGTAGTAATTATACCATATTGGGACGAAAATAGTAGCAACAATGTTTGAACTAGAGATTCTCTCTCCTTAAACAAACGATAAGAAAAAATTCTCAATTTTTCATTGATAAAAAGAAACCCCTTAATTAGCCCTAAGAGCATCCCAATGAGATAATCAAAATATCTAAATAACCAAAGTTAGTAATGTGTGTTCAAAAATTGGCTCACATTGATATAATCAAAGTTAACAACTTTTTGGCCAATAACCAAATTTTGGCACTTGGATAATCAAAAGTAACAACATTTTCTCAATAACCAAATTTTGGGGACCACACCCTATGTATAAGTCTTTTTTTAGGTAGAATGAATTTAGAAGTCAATATTCTCTCTCCATTTTTCAAATACTTCAAAACTCAATTTTTTGCACTTCCTCTAAAAAAAATTTAAATTTTAAATTTTTAATCTTTACCAAAATATGTTCAAGATTGGTGTCATTTTAAATGGTACTGATATTATAAAAAAATATATGTACAAATTTAAAGTTGTGCCCATTTTATGAATAAAAATAGTGTGAATAGTACTTTTTTTTTATTATGGACACAAAAATACCATTGTGATTGTTAACTTTATAAATGTCTTGTATAGATAATCAAAGTCTCATGTGGCAACTTTTGATTATACCATTAGTGATGCTCTAAGGCTTATTGCAGTACTTATAGAGTCGTAGAAACCCTAAACAAACTAAGAAACAAAATAATACTAAAAGTCATGATTGCTAATAAAGCCTTAACTAAAAGAATTACGGAAATTACCTAAAAAAGAAAATTCTATAAAATAAAAAATTATAAAGAAAGTACAAAGTTGTCAGAACAAATGGCAACTAAAATGGAATTTCATATTAAAAGTTACTAGGCAAACCAAAGATTTCCTAAAATGACAAATTTAATGAATCGGAGGCCGAAATGAAGGAATTGGGCCGAAGACCATTGGCGAACGATGGGCCTTTGACCGTTGGGCTGTTTCACATCAACCATAGGAACCAGGGATCATTCCGCCACCATTTGTGTCTTTTGGGCAGAGAATAGGGGCGGAGGCCGCCGTGGAGCTACATAATGGAGTATATTTTGCATATTTTTGGGTATATTTTGCCTATTTTTGTTGGATAATTTTAAAAAAAAATTTATAAAATTTGGAAAATAATTAAAAAGTAAGAATAATTTTCATTTCGAGAACACTAAATTATGGTGAATGACCTTGCAACAATGATACTGCGTTCATCAAATGATACGATAATAACAAGGAAATTGATTTTGACACTCCCCAAATTAATCTTGACACTCTAAAAGGGAGTGCCAAAATCATGACTTCCCTAACAATAATACTCGAGATTAATTTTTTAATTTATCAAAACCGTTCCATAAAAAATCGAATGGCTGGATTTAATCTTTAAAAAAAATCATCATTAAGATGTTTTTTATAGTTCGCCCCCCTCCAACTTTGATTTCTAGCTCCGCCACGGCTATGAACAATCTAAACCCTTAAAAAAATGTGGATGCGACCCACTCTGCTGCCTCTGCATTATGTTTGCCTCGGGAGTCGAAATCGTGCACCCTTTCCGACATAAATAGAAGGGGATCCGGATTCACTCCCTCAACAGTTGTGCTACTCACACGCACACAATTTAGAAAATTGTGTGGAATCCAAGAAGTTGTAAAAATTAACTTCTAAATTATTTTTTTCTATCTTTGTACTATAATTGGAAGGTTGATTTTGTGACATGCACTCCAGAAGAACTCCCAAAGTTTATTAATTATTATTATTGATCAGCAAAGAGAAATAATATAGATAGAGGGAAAAATAATTATAAAGAAAGCCAAATGCCAAAAGCCAAACAGCAAAGGGTTGGAGAGCCAACAAAGGAGACCTCCCACTCAAGACCAAAAGTGGCTAAGGCTACAAAATAGAATAACAATGAGTTGGTAAGAGATCAACTCAAAGCAAAAGAAAAACAACAAGCACATTCTAGCATCCACCATCCAACATCACAAAGTTTATTAATTTATTGGATGTTATTATCTTTTTTACTAATGTTAATCTTCAATATATACATATCTTTATTTATCGGAAAAAATAAAACTTATATATACTACATGTCTATATAACACTCCCGCATATTTCCCCCCCCAGTAGTTTAGGACCACTTAATCGCGAACTCCAAGAGAATGTGTGGTTGTTGAGTGATCCGAAACACCACATGGCGGTGATTTCGTTAGTGTTGGTATCTTGCCAACTTTATTTTTTTCTGATTGCGGTTTAACGCCTTGACGGTTAATGTCCGATTATGTGTCAACTTAGTTGGTCCTTCCTGTCATTGCCCTTTTTTCATTCATCCATATAACTCGTTATTCTTTGCGTTATACGAGTTAATAAAAATTCTACTATAATCTCCAAAACCTGGGCGAATCATCAAATTGCTCTAAGTAGTCTTTTTTATCCCTTAATGTCAACGTTACACGAGTCACAAGGTCACACCCCTTTTCTGAAAAAACAGCTGTGGTTCTAATTTCTGAATTCGTCGAGGCTAAGCAATCACCCACATGGACACGGCTAGTTAGATAGAGAGAGGGTTGTTTTCCATCCATTCAAGTGGATGCGTAGGAGAAGTGTGTGAAAATTGGAAGGTTTACATCTGCTTCGTACATTTGGCACTTCGGACTGATCTTATGAAAATGCCGGTAATCAACTACTGGTCTTAAGTCCACTCGTAGATCAAGTGGTAATTGTGATGAGCTTAAAACTCAAACATTCTGAGTTCGAAGCTTGACTTGCCCTTGGAGCCCAGGCCGCAAGGGTTTATGTTGTGATGGATGGCTATCGTTGATCAAATCAGGAAGGGGATTTAGTCAAGGTGGACACAAGTAGGGGCGGAACTAGCATGAGGCTCGGATCAAAATTCCGGCTCCGCCATTGGGCACAAGTTGGCCCGAACATCACTTACCATCAAATTTACTACTCCCTCCGTCCCATTTTGTTTGTCAATTTTTGATAATCGTGTCAGTTTTCGATTGCTTATATCTTTTAATATTAATCTCCAAATATATGCAATATAAATATTGTTTGATAGTACACGATTAATTATATTATACGTACAAAGTTATTAAAACGGTGAAAAACATTATAGATTGAAAGATATAAGCAATTTAAGGTGTAGCAGAAAATGGAATAATTGACAAACAAATTGGGACAGTGAGTAAAAGAAAATAAATACCTACCGGTCTCTATCTCTTTTTCTTTTTTTATTTTTAAAAAACGGCTCAACTACTAGTCGCACAAACTCCACACCGTAGAAGACACTGGTAAATCATGTACAGTATTGTTTCTACAATCTTCCTTTGCCTCTCTATAAATCAAGTCCAACCTTAATATGATGATCACCATTCAATCCACTTTTTCAATACTAATGACTCACCACAGGCCTCCTCCTCCACCCCCACCAGGTCCTTTCGATCCACCACCACCAGGTCCGCCACCGCCGGGCCCGCCGCCTCCACCACCAGGCCCTCCTGGCCCACCTCCTCCTGGAGAATTTATACCACCACCAGGTCCACCTCCTCCGCGTCCTCACTTCTTCGATCAACCTCCGCCGCCACCTGGCCCGCCTGGCCCACCTCCGCGTCCTGGACCACCTGGCCCACCACCGCCCGGTTGGTAACCACCTGTGATACTTTGACCATGTAAAACCCAGTAGCAATAAAATGTTTGTGTGATCGCTTTACAGCATGTGATGGCTTGGCTAGCTGCTTGATATGTATGTACCTGTTATTTAATATATGGTATTTTGAATTATTTATTCATCTCAACGAGTGAACAACAATTACAGTAAATCTGTACCGATATTGTAGAAATTTAGAAAGTGATAGGAGTCGAGTCACACTAGGAGCCACAACGTGCTAGTTGACGAACCGGTTGTAATAGGTATGGTCACGTATGTGGTAAGTATATATAGTCATATAACATAGTATGTGTTGCCTTAGAGCATCTCCAGCCCTGACTCTTTTTTTTCCTCAAATTTGATTAAAAAAATTGAGTAAAAGCTTGATTTGAGTTGGTGACTTGGTGTTCTCCGGTCCACAAACTCTTTTTTCACTCAGATTCATCGGATTCACCAGCCCAGGCGTCGTCTGCCACCGGATTCACCGGCGTCGTTTGCAACCAGCTTCACCGGCGTCGACCACCACTGCCATCAGCTCCACCAGCGTCAACCAACACCGCCGCCACCACCCCAAAACCAGCACCACCGTCTCTTTCTTCTCTCTCCTAAACCCCTAGATCTGGAAAACCTTCACCAGTTCAACACCACCGCCACCAACAACGACCACCACTAGTGTCCACCAACATCGCCGCCCCAAAGCTAGCACCACCGTCGTTGTCCGCCAGCAAGAACCACCGCCTACCACCAGAAAGTAGCCGTTGGAAATCTGAGTAAAGGTTTGGTTCTCCCTCAGTTTGGGTAAAGATTTGAGTAAAACTCAATTTGGTATGAGTTTGAGTCAAAGACTGGAGGTGGGTTTGGGGGATTTTTACTCAGATTTTGAATCTGAGTTTGGGTTTGAGTAAGGGCTGGACATGCTCTTAGTAAATAGAATGTAATCCAGCATGGAGTCCGAATTTGTTCACCCTCGCCTAAAGAGGGTGAACAAAACCCTCCTAGCTCCGGTCCCGACGTCAATGATCGGAACCGTTCATGTTGTTCTGAAAGATTTTCTAGGAGGGCATGCAAAAATTCAGCTAAATCGGACCGCGGAAAGTAGTTGAGTTTTGAGTTTAAAATGTCTATTTTTTGTTCTTTAAACCCAAAAAAGAAAAATCAGGGTTTTTGAGCTCAACCCTCAACCACTTTCCACCATTGGTATTAGCTAAATTTTTGCATGCCCTCCTAGAAAATCTTTCTGAACAACATGAACGATTCCGATCATTGACGTCGGCACCTGAGATAGGAGGGTTTTGTTCACCCTCTTTGGGCGTGGATGAACAAATTTGGACTCTCCATCATGTGTGGTGAGTAATATGGCGATTTTTGGCGAGAAAATTGCAAAACCACCATACTGTTTGTAACGGTTTTAATCTAAGGGCTGTGATTTACGTATTTTTCAATCTAAGGGTGGATATTTAATGAGAGCATCATGCTTCCATACCACTCGAGAGCATTGTAGAAAAGTCCCATAATGTGATTCAGCTCTACGCTGTCTATCAGCAAAAGAAAACAGGAAATTACTGGTAAGTGGGCTAAAATCGTATAGCCTTAATGGGCTGGTCATTTTTTTTTTTTTTTGGGTAAGTGCTGTAATGGGCTGATCATTATACCAAGTTGGGTTGGGTTGGGTTACTATCGAGTAATGCCCGGTCCGAATCCACGAGGGAAGGGGCGCAAGCGAGCTCAAGTGCCCAACGGATTGGGGCAACGACAAATATTTTTGTTTAGACAGATGGCAGCATTTAAATATGAGCAATTGACTTCAGATTCATAAGATTCATTCCTGATTTGGTAAATAAACATAAATTTTTTTTTTGGTTTATTCGTTTTGTCTTTATTCAAAAAAAATTCGCAAATATTAGTTTTACATCAAATTTTTGTGGTTATTAGTTGCTCTCGACGAGACGAATCTAAAGAGTATAAAATTATAGTCAAACTGAATTTTTTTAGAATATATATGGTTTATTGGTTTAATTTTGGTTTTATTCAAAAAATAATTAATTTTCACTATAATTTCACACTTGTTAGATTCGTCTCGTCGAGAGGAACCAATAAACCACAAACAATTGATGCAAAACTAATAAATGCAAATTTTTTTTGAATAAAGACAAAATGAATAAACCAAAAAACCAGTTTTTGGTTTATTTGGCAAAGGACTGCTTGTAATGTACAAGCATTTTATATGCCAATGTGTAGGCTAATTTGCACGCACTTTAATTAATTCCGAGGATTAGTGGTCCCAAAGTTTGAAATGTTTGCACTTTGTTGGATTCGAAAATGCAATCTCATGGACGATAAACACTTACTCCCTCTGTCCCAATTTGTTTGCTCACTACGAAACTATGTGTAATTTTCAAACTAAAAATTAATGTATTTATCAGAATAATTTTTGAAATTTTTTTGCACCGTATTAAAGTTTTCAATGAGATCTATCAAACAAGATCCATATTTATTAGAAAATTATTTTTGCAAGTACATTATTTTTTAGTTTGAAAATTGCATGTAGTTTCGTAGTAAGCAAACAAATTGGGACGGAGGGAGTATTACTTTCTAATACCGACTTGACCAAAACCACGGGTTGTAATGTACTGATTGGTAATCATGTTCCTAGCCAAACACTTGTAATGGGATTCTCGTGTTTTGATTCTGCAAAAATCAGAATTCCATTCAAGTGTTTTTTTTAATTTGAATTTATCATTCAAATG
Source organism: Gaultheria prostrata (assembly GCA_036023075.1). NCBI lineage: Eukaryota > Viridiplantae > Streptophyta > Magnoliopsida > Ericales > Ericaceae > Gaultheria > Gaultheria prostrata. The sequence goes on from JAXBDA010000489.1 coordinate 83,445, forward strand.
TGAGGAGGTAGTGAACTCAGAACTTGGTCTTAAAAAAATTAAAAAGAAAATTCAGAACGTGAGAAGGTCAAATAAAAAAAAGAGAGCATAAATGAA
>JAXBDA010000490.1:0-83531 GCA_036023075.1 Gaultheria prostrata
ATGTGAAATAAAACAATTACTTCAAGTTTCAAAAATTAAAAATTTGAGCTCCATTGGTGTTTCAAAGTACGAGAGTAGTGGACCTAATGGTTTTCAAACATATTCATGTTTTACAATCCGAAGTAAGTTACATATTTCAAACTTTAAATGATGAAAATATTGTGCAAATTCAATACTGAGAATCTGAATTTCGGATGACGAGAAATACAAATGAGGGACAACAAAGTCTTTGTACATTAGGATATTTTTGTCCAAATTTTGTTAAATTTCACGTGGTTGTATTTAGCTAAAAACTGGTTGCAAATAGAATTACCCTGGATTATTTCGGGTCGTAAACCGAACTTCCACATTCCGATAATACCCTCAGCAGACGAATATAATGACAATTTGATGATTTTCACCCAATTTAAAGTTTCCCCCAAACCCTAGAAACAAAAATTACAAATCCAAATCTGAGAGATCAATAACAACAATCTCCTGAGATCAAGATTCAGACTTTGATAAAGATATTGGGAAAAGGTTGGTTATTGTGATTATTAGGGTTCCAAATCTCTGGTTTTTAAGTTTTAACTGCTTAACGTCTTCCTATTTTGTGTTGTTGGGTATTAATTCGTTTAAGTTTCCCGTGTTGTAGAACACTTCAATCAAATTTCCTTTCCGAATTACTATTTTCTCATAATTTTTTCGAAATTTATTTTACTGTTTATTTTATTTTTAGTGCTTGGAGATATTAATTGACTCTTTTTTTAAAAAGTAAAACATATTAGGGTTTGGATTGATCAATTTGATTTATATGGTATGATATTGTTGTTGTTTTATTGGTTGATGTGTTCTTTCTTTTGGCAACTGTATGGTGTTTTATGGGTTAGGGGTTGATCATCTGTCCCCTGTTTGCTAATTATGCAAAATCATTTGGTAATAGATTGCAATTTGGTCAATTGTTGGTTTTCCACTTCCCCGTATATTTCAGTGTATTTTTCTCTAGAGGTATCAACTTAGATTGTGATAATGAGAAACCTGTTTCAAACTTTGGACCTTTCTAAGATTTTTTTACATGATCTTTGGGTCTGTATGTTTGGATCCTAGATTTTATATGAAAAAGGAGACACTAAAAACCTTTGCGTATACTTGGTAGACTATAAGTTGTCCGTATATTAATCTCTCCGGATTAGATGTATCTCCAATCTTTGCCTGGTCATCTGTGTCCTTAGCACTACTCAATAACTTTTTACAAGAGAATGACTATTTCAATCAAGATCTGGTCTGAAAGTTTAATCACAGTGATGATTTTTTTAATTCCTCCAAAATGTCGTTTCTGTAATTCGGTTTGATAACTCCTAATGGAGTGAACCAAGCCTTTGTGAACAAGTGCTTAGATTTTTTTCATTGTTGTTTGACAGGTTTTTGGTAGTAGGGGCTTCTGGTAAATCTATGATGAAGTTCAAGAAGGGGAGTGAAGTTGAGGTCATGAACCAAAAGGAGGTGCCGATCTCATGGCGTTGTGCAAAAATCGTCTCCGGTAATGGTCATACTTACAGTGTCAAGTATGATTGTTATCTGGGTTCGATGAGCGAAGTTGTAGTAGAGAGGGTGTCTAGAAAGGCCATCAGGCCTTCTCCTCCTATTGAAGGGGCTGAGAGTTGCGTGGGCGGTGATGTTGTGGAGGTTTTCGATGATAATTCCTGGAAGATTGCTAGAGTCTTGCAGGTTTTGGACAGAGATCATTATCGAGTGAGGCTACTTGGAATGCCCCAGGAATTCAGAGTGCACAAGTCAAACACCAGGGTCCGACAATCTTGGCAAGACAACAAATGGGTAGTGATTGGAAAGGTATTATTTGAATTTTTTTACCTCTTGTCTATATGAATTTGTTAATGATTCATACGTTTTCCTTGGTTGAATTGTAGATTTATGAATTGTATTTTACTCTTGTATCGACGTTGACTATGTTTGTTACAAAATTGTCTTTTGAAGCATTGATTCTTATATAAAAAAAAGGTGTCTGTACCTGGTACATATAGGGCACCGGTACTTTGCATATTGATCTTAGGCGTACAAGTTATGCGAAGCACGTCATGTTGTTTTTTTCTTTGCCATATCCCGAGAGGTACCCGATATGTAGCGTGGTTGTACAACAACTGAAATTATAGTTTCCTTTGTTCATAGATGAAGTTAATTAGAAGAACCTTTTTTTCTATACTTTTTGGTAGGAATGTTCTTTAAGTAATAGCATTAAGTTCTGGTTTTACCACACTTTTGGCATCAAACTGTGGTTTGTAGGCTAGATTGAAAATCAACGTACTCTTTTTTGCCTTTGGTTTCAAAATTTACATGTAGTGTGTTGATCCAAAAAGTAGAAGTGTATTACTTTACAGAGGTATGCCAGCTATACTCTTTCTCTTTGGAGTTTGTCGTAACGATGCTATCGTATGGTTTCAAAACTAGGACTCCTACGTGTGCTGCATTGTTGTCCTTTCAAGCATTTCTTCATGTTTTTTGGCTGTTGGACTTTTATCAATAGTGTTCTGGTTTCTTATGTTCTCAAGTTTAACATGGCTTGTTTGTGCGATACACTAAGATGCACGGACACAGACAAAAATATGGACAAGGATACCAACACTGGCAAGTCTAGGAAAGCAGGGGCACGGACATGGGTGTGGACAAGGCAAAAAAGACAATACGTTCATATTGATATACTTTGTAATCATATCCACAAATAACCAAAACTAATAGAAACGAACACTAACTTATAGCAAAAATAAAAGCTACACTAATTGTGTATGATCAATTGGTAATCCATCCAAGAGACAAACCACAAGGAACAAGTGACTAGTTCTGTAGTTTTCTCTTTTTCAATTAACCCTTGAAACCAGTTGTTTATCATTGGCGGTCTCCCCATGCATGTCTCGCTTGAGACGCTCCTTGCTTATGATATACTAGTAAAATTAATTTGACACGCCTAGTGGCATGTCCCATATGTATCCCTGTGTGTCGGTTCGTTAGCCATACATTTTGCATTGTTTGATTGTGTGTTGGCTGCTGCCACAGTGCTCTGGAAGATGTGAAGGTGTGAAATTGAACAAGGAATCTGCTTCAACATGTTATCAGAAGACAAGCTTCGAAATGCTACCAGCCAATACAAAGATTAAGTTACAAGATCGTGTTGCTGTACTGGAGAATGCTGGACAACAGGAATCTCATATGATCTCTTCTAGGACACTGAAAAGAGCATCTCCTTACCCCTCCTCTTTTCTTGATGAATGTACTGGGAACATGCAAAAAATTAGAGCAGTTGACAAAGAAGGGAGGCTTTTACGACAAAAGGTAGATGCTGTTGCTTACCCACAAGAAAATATGGGTGAAAAATACATGCATTCTTCCTTTAAGAATAAATCAAATAGACAGAATGAAATGGAGAGGGTAAAACTAAGTGGTTTGGTTGGCTATGCTTGTGCAAAATGCTCAGTACCTAATGATTCTGGTAATGATGAATGCTCTGTTGGTAGCTGTAGCATTAATAGTGGGAGTCCAAATAAGTCTCAGGGTCACTTTGTTGCTGGTGGTCATGAAGTTATAGATTCCCTTTGTAGTGATGCAGAATCTTTTTATGGCTCGGAAAATCAGGAAAACTGTTACTTACCTCTGGAAGAGGATGTGGCAGCAAGTATCCATGGACTAGAGTTGCATGCATATCGCTGCACTCTACGAGCATTGTATGCTTCTGGGCCCTTTAGTTGGGAGCAAGAAGAATTGCTGACTAATCTTCGTATTACGCTTCATATTCCAAACGATGAGCATTTAATGGAGCTGAAGAATTTAATTTCTGCTGGAGCTGGTATTCAAAATAGTTAACAGTCGAAGGGGTTTTAAATTCTTTGTTCCCGGACCTTGTAGGATCTTCTTTTGTCTTTGACGTGGGTATAATCGTTGTAAGAAGCAGGATGATTTCTTCCATTTTCTTGCTTCCATTTCGGTCATCCAGAATTCTTGTCTGGGAAATTGACTTCTGTAAATCTGAGATTGTGCATAAAAATTTGCAGAATGAAATGAATATATCTAGATTGTAGTCACATCACTCTTCTTGTTTTGTTTTTGAGGATCATAATTAGTTATATCAGAGCTTGTAATAACCTTGAATAACATTTCAGCAAATATATTGCTTCTAATTTATGTACACGGTCTCTAATCAGCAGTTTAAATGATTCAGCATTTGTTTTTATATTATTATTACCTGTAAGCAGATTCCCTTGTATCGGTGATGTCTCATGTTTTTCAATTCCTTTTGAAGTTCAATCTTCACATCACATGCTTCTGGTAGGATATGAAGGTTCTAAGTCTATGCTTTACCTCCTGGCAAATGCAGCTGGTTGTGTACATATGTACAGATGCATTTATAATATCTGTCATATCAACTTTGTATTTGGATATGGAGGAATTTATTAGATGTTCAAAGACTCATGGAAATGTCGCTATACCTTTTATTACATTTGAGTGGACTCATAGCGTTGGTTGTTAACATTCTTAATGGTATGCTTCCATGTAGCTGCTATTTGGCTTTGATATAAATATATTCCTGATTGACATTGAATAGCTTTGCTTTCCTCCATATTATGTGGCGGCATATGAAGTTCTGTATTGAAGTTGTTATTGATGAATCCCTCCATTTCCAGGGCCACGGTTGGAGGGATGCATTCCTTGCTTCCAAAGGTCTAAAGGTCATGTTTGGTGGACATATCTACTAAAAGGCCAATTCATGCCCCTTCCTCTGGTATCAGTGGCAAAAATATTGTAGATTTCTTCTGCTGAAGGAAGAAAAACCAGGCATTTGGAAAAGCTGCCATAATATCTGATGTGGAAGGTTCTCATCAAACCTTTTTAAATCAGATATTCTGCATTGTTAAACTGTTTTGTTGCTGATCTGTGTCTCTTCATATTTTGTTTGTCTCACTAGTGCTTGTAATTGTGCTCTTCATTCAGTATCACGCAATTTCCGTCATTTAATCTAGAATGAGCGATGGAAATTTGGAATTTCTTGGGTTAGGCCCTACGCCTCAGCACTATAATATGCCAATTTTTGCTCTACAAAACAATAAATTGACGTGGATATCATTTTAAATGGAACTGCTATTATAGTATGGTGCCAACAAATAGATTTTTGACTTGGTGGTATGGAAGTTAGCATTGTTATTGTTGATGGTAAGGTGATATTTGTGCAAATATTTCTAAATGTAGGCATGTATATGATCTAAAGACTCTTAACTCCTCTCATCACCCTAGATTACGAGGGATACGTGGTGGAATGTCCTTTGAAATCTATGTTATTCGGTAGTGAATTTTGTACTAATAGCACCAAAGGTATTCTAGAAACGTTATTACCACGGTACACCTTCCTTTGTTGAATTTAACAATCCAAAGCGCACAAAGTTTTTCTCAAATGTAATAAATTAAACATCTAAAGAGAGTGATTTTTTGGCTAGATAAAATGTAAAAAATTTGTCATTATGCTACTTATGTTTTCTGCATCTATATTTAGAAACTACTATTGGATACTTATCGCTAGAAAGAGGTACACTCGGACTTTGTAATATATGGAAACCTGCGGTACCCCTAACATACCACAGGTTAGGGGATGTGGCGTACCATGTTCCTGTACCTGACAATTCATATAGATCTCCTCACCCTTATTTACAGGGTCTAATATAGTGTAACATAGTGCAATTTCCTATGTGCCATCTCACATCAGCTGCCGGATGTGACTCATGCAGAGTTGGTTTTAGTGAGGAAGTCCCATGGAGCATATACCTGTAAAGTTCAGTGTCATTGAAGTTCTCTCTAAGAAGTACAGACACGCCAATCTGCCTCACGTGTCCTTGTTGGACACGAGCACAGTCGGAAACACCCCAGATGCGTGTCAAACACACTAAATGCCTGTCTTATAAGGTTAGAGCTTAGAGGCGGTTTCTTAGAAATTTGAATGGAAAGCTAGATGCAACAGACTCGGAGAGAAATATGCACCGCCGAAAAATTTGGAAAATTAGGGAGGAATGCAGCAGATAAGCTCTGCTGGAAGCATCTAAGCTTATAGGAATATTAGGCACGGGAACTCTGAGATAATAGTTGAAGATGTGCCACTACCTATAAGATATCAGGAAATTGTTTGTTTTAGGTATGAGAACCCTGTGAGAGCAATCGAAATATCAACCGTTTTACCTTTAACAAGTATGTCTGTGTAAACAATATTGGTCTAACTATTTAGCCTTCGCGGTACCTGTTTTTGGTTACTTTTGTGTTTCTTGTCATGCATTTTGTGCATCTTTTTTGTTGCGAGTATTTCTTGTAAAGAAATTTTACCTTTACCTTTTATGTCACCTGGATTGCACTTTATAAAATCTTCTTCTACGCTTTATGTTCCTAACAGGATAATGGTTCATCTGGTGATTCTTTCCAGGGTTATAAGTTCTCATGATCAACCTGAGAGTTCTTTATATTTGTAAGACTGAGAATGGCGCTGCAGGATCATTGGTGAGTAACAAGTTTCTTGAAAGTTGTGTTGTGTCGGCTACCCATTTATTGTCATCATGGAGGAATTGAGGATGTGTTTCGCGTCAATTAAACGAATTAATATTGATGTGGACGTAGATAAAAGAATTTAAAACCATACTCCGATGCGGGGACAGGAGAGTGACCTGTTTGACGTGGGAAAACAGCTTATAACTTGCAAAGAATTACTGAGAAATACTTGAACAAAACAAAACAAAACAAAAAGGCTGTGAACATGGTGGTTGTGCCTTTTTATAAGTGAATATAGATAATACCTACCCTTTCAATATCGGCTGAAGCAATGACAACCCTTTTAGATTTCTTTTATGTGCTACTATTATGCTGATCTAGAATGCTGATCGATGTACTGCCGTCGTCTTTTTTGTATCTTTATGATTGATAAAAGAACTTGGGAGTTGAGGATGTACTATAAATGATCTCTTTTATACATGTGACAGTTTTTTTATGTGCAAAAGGAAAAGAAGTAGCCGAGGGAACCCAGGACCTGCAGGCTTTGGAGGAGTTTTTAGAGAAGAACGAAGGCTTCTGAATCTGGATTCTGGGTTATTTCGGCAGATTAGAGGATCGCGCAAGCCACAAGCTTATAGAAGCTGAACTCTGGGGACTACTGAGGGTTTCGAGTTTATTGATGTTCAAGGAATGATGGATGTGGGAGTGGAATCCGACTCGGCTGTGGCAGTCAAGATGATTAATGAGGACAAACCACCAAACTCGCCATATCGAATGTTGGCTGAAGAGTGCAAAGCCCTAATGGATATACGGGAAGCTCCTTGAAGCAAACGCTCTGAGAAGGAAACAAGGTGGCGGATGAATTAGCTAATGGCGGATGAATTAGCAAATGTGGGTGTTGATCAGGAAGAGAAGATATGTGGTGTCCCTTGTGATTCCGCCGGATGACATTGTCCCCTTGCAAGAGGCCGACAGGCGACATGGCCGGAGTGTCTTTGGAGAGAGTGTAGTGCCCTTTTTATTTTCTGGTGTAAAAATATGGAAAAGAAATAAACCGAACTGCATAAAGATCGTTATTCTAAATCTTCTTGTTGTATTGTAGACTGTAGAGAGCTGAATCTGCTAAGACTCGTTGCGAAGATCATGTATTGAAAAAACTGCTAATAGTGTTTGATAAATTTAGGTCCTGCTACACTAAAGGACTTTTCACGAGACATGTCATTCTCTTCACATACATCAACTCAAAAAGTCAGTAAGCCAAAGTTAGTGAAATAAACCGTAGTTGCATTACAACATAGTCAGAATGCTTTAAAGAAATGTTATGAATTTCTATTTCCTTATGGAAGAGCATGCTTAGCTATCGTTTACAACCGAAAGTCTTTACAACAACATAATAATCACATCACCTCACGCAAACTCATGCAAAGGACCGGAGAGATTTGTCCGGTTCATAGGAATACTCTTCATTACCAAATAAAAACATCATATAGTAGTAATAACCATTTCTTTGAGCCCAGGCGTTTCTTTTTTTGTTGCAAATTTAAGAAAGAAGTACGAAACATAAGAGTATATTTTTTGTCTGTAAAAATTCTACTATTATATTTTTCATCTAATGAGAGATATCAGGTGACTGGAAGTCTGCAACATTTAAGTGTTTGGATGGTGCTAAACGTCAATTATATCCGATATAATTTGATAGTTTCTTATCGCTTACCTTAACAAGGATATTTTTGTCTTTCGCTTCATATAATTTCCCTTTTTTTTTTTGTATCTCGACTAGAGAAACCAAAAACTTGAAATCCTATGCATATTATTCTTTGCTTGTTTTACAAGAAACAAATATCGTTTATTTAGTCGATTTTTTTTGTCTAACCGCCCAAAGCAAAAAGATAATGCTTGAATTTATTCCACTCAACTAATTTAAGCCTTTTTATGTCTATATGAGATACTGTACTTAATAGAATGTGAGTTTCGAAACCAAATGGGAAACGAAAGAACATGGTAATTAGCACCATTATATGAGTGCTTTTGTCTCGAGGAGCCTAAAAGGTAAATCCCCTCTCTTCAATCCCAGCTTATCATGATATATCAATTTGGAGAAAAGTAAAGTTTGATTGATTGTAGGTGAATTATGGACAAAAGCATGCCGTTAGTTAGGCTAAGTTTCCACTATCGTCTAAATGGTATTTTCAGTATTTCTTCAAGTTGTTTACAGAAGATGAGTTATTCTCTTCACATACGTCACAAAAAGAATAGCATTTAACGGAACTTTTGACTACAGTGGGAAGACGATGCATTTTTTTTTTTTGTGAAAATTCATCCTTAGTGGAGTTGCAAGCAATCACAGTCACTTCTTGTTTATTCTCATTTAATCACAACGGGAGCCGGGGCCCAGTGCACCATTTTTTATTCTCTCTTAAATCTTAATACATACTATTCCCATAAAAAAAAAGAACAGAAAAGGAAAGAAGAAAGAAGAAAAGAAAAGTTGGTAAGTAGTTGATTGGAGAGAAAGACTGGAATACTATTACAGAGAAGAGGTTTGTTATAGACTCTAATGCTTGTACCAATAATTGCAAAAACTCTTTCACATGGAATATGTGGGACCTACCACTCATATGTGGATCTCACATATTCTATGTGAGAGAGTTGGTGCAATTGTTAGTGTCTCTATCTTTTTCTCTTACGGAGAAAGTTTGTACATGCCTCATTAGGATACAAATCTTGACTTTATATAGAAAAGTTAGGATACAAAGTCTAAACCTAATACATAAAAATTCTAAACCTAGCTTCTTGGGCTTTTAGATTTTTTCTTACACAATTGACTAAGAATACAAAACACAAAAGGGGTCTTAGTCTCCCATCTTCAAAACCCTGCCACGTAGAAGAATCTTCCGTACAATGGATTCCTCATTTCCTGACGTCATGGCTTGCGTCAGTATCTCAATAATGCAACTTTTTTAGTCTTCCCTCTGATTGATGAAATTTTGATACTCAACATCGTCATAGTGCTCAGATGAAACAGGAGAATTTGGGTCCTGAGTCTCCTCACTGAACTGCATATTTCTGTCTTCTTCGATGGAATCAGCTTGTATATTTAATTCCATTGGTAAATCAAGATTTCCACTCTTCTTGAGGTTGTTCAAAAGAGCCTCTACTTCTTGTATCTGTTCGAGTCCTTTCATAGGATATAGGATAATTTGCAATAAATATCCTTCCCGCCAGTGAACCCGTTAATCTGAAACATATAAGTCAAACAATGCAGTACAAAAAAGAGTAAAGACAATTAAGTCAATAAATTGACTACAAAGATCTGGGTAAAAGAAAACAAGTTAACCTGCAAAAACATGGTAAATAAGCGACTGAGAGAAGAAAGCAAAATGCCTGCAGTATTCGAGCCATAAAGCTCCTGCACAGTATGAACCAAACGATGTTTGCCAAACTGAGCTTTGTGGATCCAACCATGCACGAGCTCGTCCTTTTGAATTAACAACCCATTTTCCCCATCGTCTTCATTTTCACTATCTTTGCTACGTTGGCTTTGACCAGCCCAACTGCCAAAATAGGATGATGCGATCTACCATCTTTTCCAACAGTAAATGGCGTGTAATCTCTAGTGAAATTATTTAGCAGAGCAGAAATGACCTAGAAAAGACACAGCAAAATAAGACATCACAGCATCAAACCACACATCCATCTAACCACAATTAAGGGCTGTACTTGTTTAGCAAATCAGACAAACGAGAGCAGAAGAAGCAATAAGTAATAACACAAGATCCAATGGGCAAAAATTACGAAGACAACCTTATCCTATAGCTTAAAAGTCTGTAACATTCTAGTAGACAAGTATAAGTTACATTCGGAAGTCAGGGAAACTCAAGATCATATTTAATCCTGGGCTACTTGAAAATAAAATGTTTTTGCTTCAGCCTGACCCAACATTGTGGCGGGTGTTATACAAAAGAGAGTAAGCTTTCTGCAAATGATTACCTGTTTACCAGTCCAAAGTGGCCTTGGTTTCCATACAGCAGGCGAAACCGGCAGCATCAGATCTTCAGAATATACAGTAGAAATTTCCCTATTTATGTTTCAAAGAAGATGAACCATGTGCAGCAGCAAACAAACCGGAAGGCCCATAATCCAAAATATGAAGGATTCCAAACCCCTCCTAGTAAATGGTTAGTTCAAATCCATCATGATAAAGCCCTAAACTTTTATATTGGCATCAATGTGTAAACCATCAGAGCTAGGTAAAGTCAAGTCCCTTCATCCTTTTTTTTTTTATAAGTCCCTTCATCCTTAATCTACTTCTGTTACAGGAGGGACTCTTACATCTATCGAGAGGGACCCTACCACATTACTGGCAACCATTCTGAATGATGGTGACAACAGTTGCAGTCTCAGAGGCTGTATGGGAGAAAGAATGAGGCAAGTTAAAAGCAATACAAGCAATAAAACTTTGGAATAGCCACTGCTAGTTGAAACAAGCTTTGAAAGAAAACATGTTCACACCGTATCTTATTAATCAGGACGGCTTGTGAACGTTGTCTGGGTCAGAGAAGCTAAACCTTGTGTGCTGCTTTTATTGAGAAAAATGAGTTGCAGATAGTGCAATAAGAGACAATCATCCTTGCCGGTTGGGATCTAGGCGCAAGGACCCTTATTGAAAAAATAGCGAAAATAGCATACACCAATTTTTCAACTAACAAACAATTAAGAAAATGAAGTTCAGAGAGTGTGTACAATGTAAAAATCCATAAAATCATCTACCAAATGCTAAATCGTCATCAATTCTTGCCCAGACAAGAACTAAAATGTTGAATTAAATAAGAGACAGTCATCCAATATTTGAAAAGGCTGAGAGAGATTGTTTGGTTCGAGTTGTTCAATTGAGAGATGAGAGACTGACGTGGTGTACTGTTTTTATCCAACAGGTTACCTTAGTTTACAATTGCTTTGCTTTAGAATCGAAGTTCAGTGCAAAATGAAAGAAGCTCACAAGGAGCACGCTAGCACCTTTCTGAAAGACGCGCACCTTGGTTGCCTAGGCCGCACCTATATCATGTCGCCTCTAGACCCCCTCCAAGCGTCAAAATAGAGCCTTGTTTTGCATAGGCGCGCCTTTACAACAATGATAGATTCACTACGATAACAAAAGATGTTGAAGTACACACGCAATAAGTGAACAAACATCTAGTGCAAGCAAGGTATCTTAATGTAATAGATTTTGAGATTCTGCCTTTTTAGAATCAGTTTAGAGTGTTTACCAAGAATTCTAGATAATAGATTCTTGGATTTTATAGATTTTGAAAAGCTAAAAAAGTAATGAAATTCTGAAAATCCCAACGCCAGGTTTTGGTAGCTTTTAGAGCCTTTTAGATCAGATTTTAGGTTTTAAGGTTTATAAAAGTTGTTTTTTTTAGCTTTTTTACGGTAAACAGTATCATCTTTTGCTGGAGCTTCATCATAATTTCATATCTATCGTAAACAAGTTTATTTCTTCTGCTAAAATCAGAAATCTAGAATTTGCAGCAGAATCTGAAGCTACAATCTAAAATATCTATGGTAAACAGTATCATCTTTTGCTGCTCTTTGAGGAAAAGACACCAATGCTCTCTCTCAGTAGGCTCATAACACACAAATTTTCAGTAACTTCAATCTACGCTGGAATTAAACATTCTCCCTCAAGAATGTTAACTCTTGTTGCTAATTTGGCATACACAATGCATTCAAGCAAGGAAAATCCTATATCATTCACTCCATCAAAGGATATGTATCAAATGCAGATGCCATAAACTTAGTTTTGGTCATAAAATGGAACTATGGTAGTGTTTATTACGACATTGAACTGATGTAACTAGGTGGTGTATAGGATACAAAATGGCTTGGTGGTACCTAGTCAAGAGACGTTATGAGAGTAAAATGATAGTTCCAGTTAATAGTCAAAATATTATCAGTTACAAGAGGAAATTGTAATATATGGATCTTTTTTCCCCGGTAAATGTGATTCCATTAAAATGCCCAAAACCAACTTACAATAGAAGCAGAGGGCATACAATGCACAGCACTGCATACACCAAGGAGCCCTCAACAGGGCATCAAGAACCCACAAAAGAAAAAACAACTGAAAATAGCAAACTACGATCAACACAAGGCTAAAACATAGGTACAGATAATTACAAATGGGTACATCCTAGGATTTGGCAAGACCTTCCATAATCAAATTAGGAAAGCTTGCTTGGGCTAAAATGAGTTCTCTTTGGAAAAATAAAAAATAAAAACCATCTCATGAGACGAGACTAAAGGTTTTTCAGCGTTATACCTAAAGTGCATGAACAAACCTGAGATCGAGGGCCTAGGGTTTTGGCGGGAGTTGTTGGTGCCAAATTGGGAGTCGGAAATGAGAGATAGCCATTGCTTGCCTTGAATCGGATAAGGGATTTCGCCGGTAAACATAAGGAAAATCGACGTTGTTGGCAATTACTTCCGCCGCCGGTGAGAGTTCCGACGAAGCACAACCGATGATCGACGTTGTTTCTTCGTTTGCTTGATTTCATTCTCGGTCAAGGAGAAGAATTTGGCGAGAATGAAGTGGGAAGGAAAACGACTTCGTTTCGAGAAAGCCTGAAGTGGGAAGGAAAAAGAATTCTATTTTTTCGTAAAAATAGTATTTTCCACGTCATGACATAGGTTGAACCTATGTCATGACTCCAAAACGGCTACGTTTCGAGAAAGCCTTTATACTCTAATTTTTGGATATTACAAGAACGATTTCTACTTATATCAACTATTATTTAATGATCCGACACATTCTTCTTGTAGAAATTATTATAACGCATATGATGTACAAATATTTCGTAAAAAAAAATACATATTAGTACTTAATCGATATGAATTTCTATTTCTGAAAATGGATTCGGATACATTGTATCATCTCTCATTCTATATCAACAACTCTTAAGTGACTTTAAGTACATTTTCTATCTATCTCAGTGATATTTTAATAATCTAAAACATTCATATTGTAGAACGCAAATAAATACATATTATGTAAAAATTTCATATTCATTGAAAATGAATTAATATTTGATCTTAATGAATTTATGTTTCTTAAAATAAGTTTGGATATATCGAATCAAAATCATAAAAATCGGTTTCAACATAATCTGATGAATCTCGCGTTCGCCGCATTCCCCTTAGAACCGACGTCGTTTGCAGTGAAGCTCTCTTCCCTCCCATTTACCTATACCTTTCCTGTCCGATCACAATCATCTCCGGCGACGGTAGAGACTCCGGTCAATCGAAATGACGTCGACTGCCGCTCACGGGCGGTGGTCATATACCTTGCTCCGATGGCGATATCATTGTCGTACACTGGTACGTTTTTTGTTCCAATTAAATTAGGGTCGCTCAGTTTCATTTTTGTATTTGTTTGTTTTCGATTTGGTTTCTCAGATTATAGTGTTCGATTTGCTATGGAGGTTGATGCCGAGTCTTGATGATTGAGCTGGAATTAGTGGGTTTTTTTTTTTGGAGTGATTATCTTTGATTTCACTTTCTTTACTATTCTGTTGTCTGATTAATTCTTGAATGTCGTTTTAAGTACTGCTTGCCTATGGACATACTGAAAGCAAGTGTACACAGAATGGTAGTTCTCTTATTTTAGAACTTTGGCGTCTTTATTGTTTTTTGTAAGGTTATTCTAAGCTGCTAATGGAGCTGCTGGCAAATTGGATAGATGAAAGTAAGACTAGATAAACCAATCCAAACCGAGCATTATGTTCCAATTCATTGGGGTCGGCTATGACTAGATAACTGAGAGCTGATTGAACCAAAGTTGATGGTTTTTTCCTCTTCCTTGCCTCTGTCGTCGTGCGATACGTGTCTTACGATTCTTTAGCAAAGCGATTGTTTGTTTCTTCAGCTCCATCTTTTTCCTGAAGGTTGTGTAGCCCTCAAGTGATCTCATCAAATTATCTGTCATCGTGATCTTAGTGTGCTCATCTTCTCAAAGATCTAGATTAAAACTGAACCCTTTTTTTTTTTTGAAAGAATGACAGTGGTCATTATATAGAGTCCAAATAACCTTCTCCTAAACTTAATCCATCCCGTTATCAATGTTGCTTACAGTGTCAAGCATCATTATTGTGTTTATGTTCGACTTTTATTAGCTAATAGTGTTTACAGAAATATGGATGAATACCCTTGACATTCAGTACTACTGATGCTCGCCTTTGAATAGCAGCACATCTACAACTTCGAGTAATAGATTTTTTGCGTTCTTAATCACTTATCGCAAGTCCTTCCAGAATTCTGTGGTCGTTCTTTCGCTATCTGCCCCTCTTTTGTGGTTAATGAAGTTCCAGATGCACCATTTGGAGTTTCTCATTGATTTTTCTTCATAAATATAGTACTGCCAATTCTAATTCTCGAGACCCTACTCCTATTTCTTCTGGGATAATTTTCTCTGACAAAAGAAATGGTATAAAGATAATTGCTTCCCGTATGCATTTTCCTCTTGTGTGGACAATGCTATGATATGGGCAACGTTCAGGGGAAGAAAACTTAATTAAAGTATACGAGCCCTCTTGATAATTTTAAGATCCTGCCAAGTAAATGCAGATTGCAAAGCTCTTCGCTTAGATTTCAGATTTGTGGTTCCTCCTCTCTTAATGCAACTGAAGAATTTATCACATCAGGAGAGAGACTCTGTCATTACTACATGTATTCATTCATTTTCCTCCCGATCGAAGTTGTGAAAATGAATTGCTTGTGAAACCTCAAACCTATTTGTTAAATTGTGGTGAAATGGGGAACATGTTTCGTCGTAAGTTCCACTCTCCTGGGCTGACTGAAGTTTTCAACATCCCTGGGCTATGGAAGTATATTGAGGAAGCATTTTCTAATTGTGAAGGAATTGACGTTAAAATGATTGCCAGATCTCATCATGAGATAGATGGACAACAGCAGTATAATCTGCGTGATCACAATTTCATTAAGTAGTTGTCAAGACCGTCAATTTTGTTTGGATGAGTTGTTAGTTGTGCTGGAATTAGTGGGAGGGGATCGGCTGGGATGCATGGCAGACTCAAAAAGAAGCTACACGTGACGTAACTACACGTCAGAGAGATGTGGCGTACATATAAATAAGTTATATATTGATTGGGTATGGAGTTGGTTTAACACAATATAGTGTTGGAAATTCTCCACCTAAATTATAATTTGACAGCATAAAATTACAGTTTAACAACTTTTGATTCTATGTTACACTTTTTTTGTAGGGCCGTCTCTCAATGCCATTGCTCCAAAAGCTACCTGCCGCCAAAAATTGCACCCTCCACTTGAAAGCCTACATGTACGATTATGGGGAGATCAATCAATGCAAGTTCAATATCTAGGCTTTCTTCATCAAAGCAATAGCAGAAGTTCAGCCTTCAACCAAAACACTTCTTCAGCTGGCCCCAACTACATGAAAGATACATTTCTTACGCAAGTCCTTCGTCAATGGAGGAATAGTCCTTAGGCTCGGCCTAGGGTGAGCTTCACTCTATGGCCGAAGTAGTTCCACGATTCTCACACCTATGTATCAAAGTTTGTTTGTGTTTGATCCGAGCTCGTAGCTACCGATTCTAAAACTCAAGGTTGCTATCTTTTTAATTAATAATCATGTGCCTACAATAACCTTGACACACATAATACTTAAATCGCTATCATTTGGAGGGTTCAACAAACTTCTAGTCGATCCTTGATCAAACCAAATTGAGATATCTTTCGATTGAGCGCATAATTACCATATGGCTCAATCGTGAAATTGCGAGAATCTATTTAGGCAATACCCAAAAATGAAGGGTGAAATCAATAATGGACAAAGAAGGCAGTAAAGCACATCGTAAAGGCCTGCCTTACTTTGGTATCGACTATCGAGAAACAATGTCCTCACATTCAAGAGGACAGACTCTCTCCAATAGATAATGAATTTGCAGAAAACATGTAGGCAAAACGTATCCTGCTTTCCATCTCCAAAGCACATCAAACTTGCATCAAGGATACTACCAGCCACTAGCCTTCATCACCAATAGTCTTTACACGAACATACTCCATCTTCAAAACAATGGAACCGATTTGAGTCCCTCACAATTATTTTCCTCCCAACTATCTTGGATATAAATTTCATAGCCATATGGCAGTCAACACAAGTTCTTAAATTCTTAAAAACCTTTATTGGTGTCCCCGGAGGAGTAGCTATAATTCCAAATGCAACTGCAAGCTTCTCACTGTGATAGGAAAGATTTTGCTCCTTTTGTTCTTCTTCCACATCATGCAGCACATTCTCTGTTTGAGGTACATACCCTTCTTCCTTCATCCTCTTCGAAAGATCCCCCCAAAAGTCGTATATTTCCTTTGATCTTGGGTGGGATAAGTCTCCCACTACAAACACATGGACCTTTCTCTTGATTTCAATCCAACTTAAACCAGGTTTCTTTACCACCTCCTTGTCATCCATAGTTTTTCTGATCTTCGCCACTTCACCCCATTTACCAGCAGTGGCGTAGATGTTGGCTAGGGTAACATAAGTAGTTGCATTCTCGGATTCTATTTCAAATAATGCTTCTGCGGCTCGTTTAGCCAGTTCAAGATTTCCATGAATTCGACAACCACCAAGCAAGGAAGCCCACAAAAACTTATCCGGCTTCATGGGCATTTGATTAATCATATCCTCAGCTTCCTTGAATCTTCCAGATCGGCTCAAAAGATCAATCACGCATGCATAATGATCTGTTGTATGTGTCAACCCGTGCTTGCATTCTATGGAATGGAAATATTCGAGCCCTTTATCAACTAATCCAGCATGAGTGCAAGCCGAAAGCACCCCAACAAACGTAATGTGATCAGGTTTAGAACCCGATTTGAGTAGCAACTCAAACAGCTGAAGAGCCTCAT
This sequence comes from Gaultheria prostrata, assembly GCA_036023075.1. Lineage (NCBI taxonomy): Eukaryota > Viridiplantae > Streptophyta > Magnoliopsida > Ericales > Ericaceae > Gaultheria > Gaultheria prostrata. The sequence goes on from JAXBDA010000490.1 coordinate 17,452, forward strand.
TGGGTTGACCATTTTGAGAATGTCCATTGATGAGGGAAGTCCATGAAACTAAATCCGGATGAGGCATCAAGTCAAAGACCTTTTTTGCATTGTCAATGTCCCCACACTTAGAATACATATGAACAAGAGAACTTGCCGCAAATGAAAAGGGGTTAAACCCAATTCGCGTCATGTAGCCGTGTACCTGCTTCCCAAGGTCCTCTGCAGTTTCAACTGCACATGCATTTAAAACCCCAGCAAATGTGAACTCATTAGGCCTAATACCCGACTTCAAGAAGTCCGAGAAGAGAGCAAATCCTTCCTGCCTCCTTCCATCCTCAAAGTATCTATGAATCATAGCCGTCCATGAAACAACATCCCGATCCACTGTCCTATCAAATATGTAGCGCGCTTCATCTATACTCCCGCATTTTGCGTACATATCACAAAGGGAACTCCACACCACCGCATCCGAATCCAATCCAATTCGCATAACATGACAATGAATCTCCTTCCCGATACTCAAAGCCTGAATGGCAGTTGAAGCAGATAGAGCACTAGAAACTGTAAACTTATTGCACTTAAAAGCCTCGTGCCGTTGCATTACTCTGAACAACTCTAATGCATCCTTCGGCAAGTCGTGCCTCACATAACCCGAAATCATAGCAGTCCAAGAAAAATTGTCTCGCTCAGGCATTTTATCAAACAAGTTCCGAGATTCCTTAACTCGCCCCACTTTAGCATACCCACTTATCAGAATATTCCAAGAACAAATATCTCTTTCGCGCATTGCATCAAACAGGTACTGTGCATCCACAAGGCTCTCGCATTTGCAGTACAAATCAAGAAGGCGATTGGAAATGAAAATACCTGGTACAAAACCCGATGATTTAATGTGAGCGTGTACCCTTTTGGCCTCTTTAAGAGCTCGTTGTTGTAAGCAGAGGTCGATGATGGTGGAGTATATTGCGGCGTTGAAAGGAGAGGGGACAATGTCTTCTAGCATTTCAACTGCTTGTTTCAAGCGCTTTTGTTGGCAGAGAATGTCGATTGCTTCTTTGAATTTATTCTCTCTCTGTAAGTGGTTTATGAGGCCGTCTCTGTTTTGGGATTCCAATAATGGGTTTTGACGCAGAGGAGGAGGTTTGGGATTCAATTGGCGATGGGTGTGGTACGAAATGGGATTCAGGAATTTGTGGAGATGGAATTGTATACTTTTTCCTCTCATACTTACCTGACAAAACAGAAGAAAAAGCATCAGATTACCCCCAAATTATCATGGCAATTCGCATCACAACCAATTTACAAGTGTTCTTTCAAACCCTTCTCGCTGAAAGATCACATTCAAACGAAAAGATTCTCTTCTCATAAATGCGGTTGTTTTCGAAGATCGGCTAAACAATGATGAAAGCGTTGAAAAAAAGTAGAGAATTTGTGCAATGAAGTTGCGATTTTCTTACCGGAGAGTTGAAGAAAAGTGGTCTCTCCGTCGTCTTCTTCTTCTTCTTCGACAAGTGGATTACACGCTCCAGGAGGCGCGTGATCAGTATATCCCCTTCCAAACGTAAACCAATCTCCAACCCAAATTAGGTGTTTGTGTGCGACAAGCAGTTGGGTGCGCACCGCACTTATCAAAAAAAGAAAAAAGAAAAAAAATGGTTGAATGCCAAACTTCCATATTCCGATAATACCCTCGCTGACGTATATAATCCCAAAATTTGATAATTATCACACAATTTAATTCTCCCAAACACAAACCCTAGAAATAGTAATTGCATATTCAAAGCAGATAGATCAATAACCAACAAAACACCTTTGGTCAAGATTCAGAATTTTATCAGAATTTGGAGAAGGTAAGTGATTTTGAATTTAGGGTTTCAATTACTGGGGTTTTTTCAGTGGTTAATTGCTTCATATTTACAGTGGTTTCGTATTAATTTCTAAAGTTTCCAATCTTTGCAGAAGAGTAGAAACAAATTTTCTGGTCAAAGTGATCTTCTTCTTCCTTTTTTTTTTTTTCTGGAATTCATTGCAATTTAATGTGGGTTGCCTTTTTTGTTTTTTGTTTTTTTGTTTTTGTGTGTGTGCTTATTATATGCTTACAGGGTTTACCTTTCTGGTTTAATTAAGTTTCTAAAAATAAAATAAAATATTTTTGGACTTGGATTGATCAGTTTTCTTATTTGTTATTTTTGTTGTTTAGTATGTTGATTTGTTAAGTTTTTCTTGTTTTGGTAACTTTGGGGGTTTTTCCTTAAGGTGGAGATGTTGTGGGATCATTTGTGCCCTTGGTTTTATTTTTTGAAAAATAAAATGTTTTGGGATTTGGGCTCATTAGTTTTTGGGTTCATCAGTTTTTCTATTTTTAAAGTTCGTAAATATTTTGGAATTTCATATTTATTTTTATTTAATTTCCTTATGGTGGGAAATGGTGTTGGGCAATCTGTTCCCTTGTTATTGGTATTTTTTTGGAATTTGCTAAATGGTGGGAAATATTTGGTTTAATTTGGACATGTTCTTAGGTTTTTTCTCCCCTTTTGACAGATTCCAGATCCTAGGGGTTTTCACAATGCCCATCATGAGGTTCAAGAAGGGGGATAAAGTAGAGGTTATGAGGAAAAAGGAGGTGCTGGTCTCATGGCGCTGTGGTGAAATCATATCTGGTAATGGACATACTTACAGTGTCAAGTATGATTGTAATCCAGGCTCAATTGGTGATTCTGTAGTAGAGAGGGTGCCTAGAAAGGCTATTAGGCCTTACCCTCCTGTCGAAGGTTTTGAGAGTTGTGTGTCTGGTGATGTTGTGGAGGTTTTTGATAGCATGTCGTGGAAGATTGCAAGAGTCTTGAAGGTTTTGGATAGGGATCATTATTTGGTGAAGCTACTTGGAATTCCTAGGGAATTCAGAATCCACAAATCTAGCACCAGGGTCCGGCAAACTTGGCAAGACAACAAATGGGTGGTGATTGGAAAGGTGTGCTTTTCTTCTTTTTTTCCGGCTCCTGTATAGGATTTGTTCATGATTTTTGCTTTCCCTTGGTAGAGCAGTGTATTTTAGTCTTATATCGGGATTGGCTATGTTTGTTACTAACATCGTCATCTCAGGCATTTCTTTTAAGGCTTGTTTGATTGGCCGGAATAGACGATTGGATTATAAATCCCGTAGGATATAACATTGCTTTTGAATAACCGTTCCCACAAGACTTGGGATATATGACACCTTGGGAAATGTGGTATTGGTAACACCTCACTGTTACTCCAGTGAATTAATCCTCCTCTAAGGCCCTGCTTGTTTGTCCGGACTAATGCTTCAGATTCTACTGTAATTCGAAGGAGACCACACATCCCACTTTTTAGAACTTTTCAAGATAGGATTAAATTTTCGTGTGTGACATTTGATAAAAGGCGGGGTTCGCAATACCTTGGGAGATGTAAACCTTCACTGTTAACTCGATAGGATTATGCGTCCTGTGGGATTGGTTTAACCTTTCACTAGTATTCCAGTCAAACAAGTAGGGCCTTAGATTATATATCGTCTCATTATGAATCCGATCAATCAAACAAGTCCTTATGCCTAACATAGCTTGTACGAGCCTTGTGTGTTTGCATTGTCTGATTGTATTTCGACTGTTGCAACAGGGCTCTGGAAGTTGTGACGATTTGAAATCTAACAAGCTATCAACTCCAAATTATTATCAGAAGACAAGCCTCCAAATGCTGAAAGCTGGAGATGATTACTTCACTGTTCAGGAGAATCCCGGACAACAGGCTTCTCATAAGATTCCTTCTAGAGCACTGAAGAGAGCATCCCCTTACCGTTCCTCTCTTCTTGAGGCATGTACTGGTGACGTTAGAAAAAGAAAAGTGATTGAGAAAGAAGGGAGGCTCCAGAGATTTGTTCCAGCCCCATTACAAGAAAAGGTAGATGCTGTTACTTACCCACGAGAAAATATGGGTGAAAAGTACATGCATTCTTCCTCTATGAATAGATCAAACGGGCATATTGAAGTGGAGAGGATGAATTCTGATAGTGATGAATGTTCTGTTTGTAGTTGTAGTGTCAAAAGTGAGAGCCCAAATAAGTTTCCCAGCCACTTTGTTGCAGGTCATCGTCAAGTTTCGGATTCCCTTTCTAGTGATGCAGAATCTTCTTGTGGCTTGGGAGATCATGAAAACTCTCTATTTCATCAAGAAGAGGAAGTGGCAGCAAGTATCCATAGGTTAGAGTTGCATGCCTATCGGTGCACTCTAGGAGTCTTGTATGCTTCTGGCCCCTTAAGTTGGGAGCAAGAAGCACTGTTGACAAATCTCCGGATTAGTCTACACATTTCTAACGATGAACATTTGATTGAGCTGAGGAATTTAATTTCTGCTGGAAATGGTAATCATAGTAGTTGACAGTTGAAGGTTTATTTTTCGCTTTTCACTTTAGGATCTTCATTTTGTCTTTGATGTGGATAATCATTGTAAGAAGCAGGATGATGTCTTCCATTTTCAAGCTCTCGTCTTGGTCATCTCGTACTCTTTTTATCTAGGCAGTTGGCTTTTGTAACTCTAAGACTATGTACAAATATTAGCAGAAAGAAATGAATGTTACCCAGTCTCATTGCTATTACTATTTTTGGCTACTTTGGTTTCTTACCTGAAAAAGTGTGTATATTTTGTTACAACATTGAACACGGTATTCATTTCTTTTGGGAGTTTGATCTCCAAATCTGTGCTTAATTAGTATCTCACAGGATATAAAGGCTCCAAGTCTACACTTTGCCTTGTGCAAATGCAGTTTTTTTTTTTTTTTTGAACTGCTGTGCAAATGCAGTTGATACGTCAAAGCCAGCTGCTTGTGTTTATGCACACATTTGAAAATTCTTACGCCGTATCAACTCTGTCCTTTCTGAGAAGAAGCTTACTTGGGTTATTGATATGTGAAACTACACAGAAACTTCTGGCTGGCTACACACACGCTGCACTTTGGATGGTATTGAAAATGATAAGATATTCACGAGACTGAGCGAAATGATTTGTTTTAGTTTCCCGCATTAGTTGCTTCCATATAATTGCTATTTGCCTCTGATGAACAAAAATTTTGATCAAAATTCATGTGATGCGGCATTCATGTGTAATTTCCGCAGAGGTTGTTATTGATGAATCCCATGTATTTCCAGGGCCACAGTTGGATTCATGCATCTTTGCTTCCAAAGGTCTAATGATGATGGCATGATGCTGGGGTTGTTGGCATAAACTGTGGAGATATCTGCAGCCACTCCCCAACAAATAAGCCTATTCATGCTGATAATCTTATACCAGCGGCTATGCTCGCTGACAAACTATCTTATTCCTGGCCAGTTTTTCCTTTAGATTGGCAAGATATGTTCTGCAGAAGAAAGAAAAATCAGGCATTTTGAATAGCTGCCATATTATGGACGTAGGTTTGCGTCAAACTTTTTAATTCAGATATCCTGCACTATTATATGTTTTCCTGCTGATCTATGTTCTTACTCAGCATATATTGTTTGTTTCCATGAGTGCAATAGGTATGCTCTTCGCTATTATTGTCGTTTGCATCAATTCCACCTAGAATATGCAATTGGAACTCCATTAAATTAGGCTTGAAGACTCAGCTATGTAATAAGCAGTAATTATAGCAATTTGGATAACATGTTTGCAAAAATACTAAACTTTGAGGGTATAAACAAAAAAGCTTATTGATTTGGTCATGTTGAAGTTAGCAGTGCATTACCTATTTGATTAGTATAGTGAATTGGTGCAAATAAGGCTAAAGGTAGGCCTGCATCCCTTCTGAGTTCTGATACATATTAATATTCTTCTGTTCACTTGTGAACAAAAACAAAAAGTAGGGACGTTAGATATTAGTAATATTACTAATTGTCAATAACTTGGGAGAGGCAATAGAAATATTTCTTCTAAATTTCTTGTCTCTGTGTGCAAATTCTATGGAGAAGCACTTTCAGTTTTCCGGGGATGAAAATTCTCAGAATCCAAGGTTTAAGAGGCAAATTCCCGACTCATTCCCAATATATAGAAGGTGATTTACTTGGAGCTCTTACTGAGGGGTAAGTTGTTTGTTACAAAGGGAAGAAAGCCATTTTGAAAAACCATTATCCATCAATTAACAAAATATTTTTGGGCTGTTTGATGCTTGATTGAGCCTTGATTATCGCTCGGTTTCTGTTCTGGGATGAAGTTGGGAATGAAGTGGGGCATGTGTTTGGGAAGTCATGCAGCTAAGAATCATAACAGCACACAAACACAAAAATGGACACGGATACGAACTCTGAGACTAAAAAATGGAGATACAAACATGGTTTGGGACATGGAATAAGGAGTTACATATACACCAGAAACAAAATTTATTATTGAATTAGTTATTTATCAACTATTGTTATTAGTTAATGTTTGTTCGGTGTTTGTTCTGGGATGAAGTTGGGAAGGAAGTGGGGCATGTGTTTGGGAAGTCATGCAGCTAAGAAGCGTAACAGCACACAAACACAAATATGGACGCTGATACGAACTCGAGACCTGTAGTTTTGAAAAAATGAAGATACGAACATGGTTTGGGACATGGAATAAGGAGTTACATGTACACCAGAAACAAAATTTGTTATTGAATTAGTTATTTATACAACTATTGTTATTAGTTATATGTTTGTTCGGTGTTTGTTCTGGGATGAAGTTGGGAAGGAAGTGGGGCATGTGCTTGGGAAGTCATGCAGCTAAGAAGCATAACAGCACGCAAACAAAAATATGGACGCGGATACGAACTCGAGACTCCGTAGTTTTGAAAAATGGAGACACGAACATGGTTTGGGACATGGAATAAGGAGTTACATATATAATAGAAACAAATATTGTTATTGAATTAGTTATTTATACAACTATTGTACCCAGAAACAACCAACTCTAATATTATGATGAGCAATTCGTACCTTTTACCTTTAAAATAGGAGTACACATTAAATGAGGATTTTATCTGTTTGAAATTGCTTCTTTTGAAGTCTTTACCTTATAATCTCTAGATATCATTAGTTAACTCCAAAATTAATTTTTCTTCATGATTGTTCTTAATTAATAAGATGAATTGGGCATGCCACTTGGCATATACGTCAGCCACGTGTCCTCGGCGTGTAACGCGTCCCCAGCATGTCTGACACGATTGGGTCCTGGTTATTCTAAGAATGAGAGCATGTCCGCCACTAGGCTTGATGGGCTACTTTTGAATCGAGAACCCAAGGCCCAAACTCGCTTTGGTAGAAGAGTTTACTTCATTGAAGAGAAATAGAGAATGAATTGATAGTATTGAAGAAGGAAATTTGGGTGGTTTCTGTCTAGGTAGATGCAATAAGGTGTGAGGATTTGTTAGATTTGCTCTTGGAGAAACTTTATTTTTCCTTGACAATTTTTGTGGACGATTATGTTTGAAGTTGGTGAAACAAATGAGGCAAGATAGAGTCCCGCAATAGTACGAAATTTTGGCAAGGATTCGTGGGAGAGAGAAACAATCAAAGAAGTGTAACCATAACTTGTAAGAATGGGACAACGGAGTTGTGAGAGGTGGAGGGTGTCTATTGACACTTCTCATTATTCTTTGTGCTTGGATGGGACAGGCTTTTTGTTGTTAATTTTTTTCTTTTCCCTCTTTTCTGGAACCCGTTTTTTCCTTCCTTTCTTGAGCTTTTCTATACAAGGGTGGTACCCCTTGGCACACCCTCTAATACAACCTTTGGTACTTAGAAGAAAAGGGTGATATCAATCAAAGCTTGTATGGAATATGCATATCCACTACATATGAGCTGTTATGTATTTTTTAAAAAAAATTTGCATCTATGTCTCCGTGTATGTCGTGGAAATGGACATGAACAACTTCCTAATTGTGTAGTATTTATGCATTAATATGTTTTGTATTATCGAGTGAGGGAGTTCCATGGAGCATGTTCCTTTAAAGTGTAGTTCCATGGAAGTTCTGTGTTATAGAAATTGTACGCGTATTCTTGCTTTTGAATGGAAAATGAGTCTCTCTAAGTCTAGTATCTTTGCATATGGTGTACGAACAGAAAAAGTTCCCCAAAACAGGTGTGTTGTGTGCCATTAAGGTATGGGACTATTAAGATCTCGAGAGAAAAATGTAAACTTCAACCGATGGAGAGAGAACAATTGAAGAGCTTTTTGCCTTAAAAAATACTCCGTCTGTTCATGCACAGTGTTAACTGTCTTATTCTACTTATTTAGCTCTCAAGCTTACGTGCTTTTGGTTACTATTTTGCATTCTGTATTTAGCGCATACATCTCAGAGATTGCAGTGACATTGCACTGTGCAAAGTTTTCTTGCAGCCTTCGTGTATAACAAGAAAATCACTGACCCTGGTGATTTTTCTCAGGATTATATGGTCTTAAGGTGAGTGTGGAGGCATTACGATTCACCAGAAAATTGATTAGTTTCCCAGGACTGGGGCTGGCAATGGCACTGGCACTGCTTGATTATTGGTAAGATTAAGAATCAAAGTCTCTTGAAACTTGTGCTGTGTCGTACTCTACTATTTGCAGCTAGCATAAGGTTTTCAATCCTCTTAGCTTTCTTCTGGCCGAGTCAAAGAAGGGAATCAATCACCATAATTCTCTGTAGTGTCAATCAATGAAAATGATATTAGTGTGGGTTTAGAAAATTGGATTAACCTCCATGCCCAGGGATAGGGGCTGGGGAGCAGATACTTCCAGATCAAAAGGCTGAGCTTTTGATTCAGCAAAGCCTCATTTGGAATACTTAGGGCTATCTATATAAGGATGGTCCAGCTCTGTAGCATATTGTTCGGTCTTAGCCTCTTAGGTAAGAATCAGCCCCAAAAGCTAGTGTATGCTGCACGTTGTTTTTGCTTCATACTAACTGCCTTGGTTAAGTTGACAAGGTGCATTTTTTGGGTCCTCAGCAGCAAAGGTAAACAAACAGGTTTTCATAATGTAGTCCCTTTTAGTAATGCTCTAAAGAAACGCACGGGCTAAGCTCCAAATGTGTGAAATGTTTTTTTTTTTTTTTTGATTGGCCAGATGTGTGAATGTTGCAAGTTACCCTTTAATTGATTTTATGATCAAACTTCGAAGGGACAAAATAGTCTTTATCAACCTCAGTATTTTGCTGCGCTAGAAATGGAAGCTGATATGTACATAACTACATATGTGTGTGTGCGGTGTTGCCGGGGTTTGTGTTTCCATATCCGTGTCTCTGGAGTTTTTCTACTTATTGAAGACAAGGGCAGTCCTAAGAGGGGGTCCGGGCCCTGCACAACTCCCAATTATCTCGTTAGCTCTACTCTATTTGTGGTTTGTTTATAAAAGTTATGAAGAATAGCCCCCACATCACAAGCCTAAGTCAAAATTCTTGCAGTGCTTTCCCCTCGAGAAAACGTATACCACTCATTTTCTTCCGAAACATATACTTGTTATCCACTTTTGGTCTTTTTTTGCTGTACGCAAGCTGGAAATGTACTTCACCATTTTGCATTTTTGTTATTTTTAGGCTTACATTTCTCTGCTATTAATATTTGAGGATGAGATTTTGTTGTTAATTTATGAGATTTTGTTGTCATTCTTGTCCAGGAAAAAAATCGTTGTTGTCGCCCACAATGAGTTGGAAGGAAGTTCATTCCAAAATTGCTTTTCAGGCCAATTGGACCAGATTTTGCAGCTCTTTCATTTTCTGGGTTGCTCACCTTCAGATTCATATAATAAAGCTTTAAGGGAGGAGGGTGAAGATTGAAGAAGACTGTGGACTAAAACTGTCTCATGAGATTTAGAAGAAATGAAACAGAAACAAATGAGAAGAGCTATTGACTTTGATGGAGGTGCCTGCAAATGTTGAACAAGAAGACAACCTCCAAACTGCTGATTTTACAAGTATCCTTAAAATTTCCCGCAAAGTTGTGTCGCCGGTGTCGGTATATATTTAAGGTTGAGTTTGGATCATGGATTTGTGGAGGGAAAGGCAAATATGAAGAAGAAAAAAAAGATAGAAAGTGATGATGAAGTGAAGAAGCTAAATTTAACTTTGCCCAAAGAGCGGGGAAAATGAAAGTGGTGGTGGCAAGCAGTATTAGCGGGAAACTTCCTGCGTTATTTTTGCCGTTTTAACTACCGAGTAATTCCACGCACACAACTTTAAAACACAATTCCGCACACAATTATATTCGGAACCGTTCAATGCACATGAATCCCATGCATCAAATAGTTCCGGACACAATTGTGTTCAGAGTTATATTTTAAAAATGTGTTAAGACTTCCGGTTCACGAAAAAGATGGATTACCTTGTGAATTTATACTTTTGACCTGTTGTACCGATTACTCTTGCTTGAACCAAAATGTCTAGGTCGAATTTATAGGTATTCAGTGCCTTCTATTGGGTGTTGTACAGCTCTAATTCATTCAGACGCGATTGTTGTACTGCAAATAGGTTTTTTTTTTTTTGTTGTTGTTTAGGCTTGGGCGTTATTTTCTTGCAAATTAAATTACTCCGAATGATTATAAATTAAATTTGCTAAAACTAAAATCAGAAAACCATCAGGTCTCCAGTAAAACAAAATTTAAACTTGCAGGTTATCAAAGCTACTACATTGGCCCTAAAAGCTGACGTCAAACTTACGGGTGGAAATTTATGACACGACACGATAACACAATTCAAACACGATAACACAATTCAAACACGACACGAAATTAGCGGGTTAGTATTGAGTATTTCTGACACAAAACACGTATATCACACAACTCGAGAACACGATTAGTAAACAGATCGGATTCAGGCTCAACCCACATAACCTGAGAATAACACGAATTAAACCGCATAATTCTAGAATTAACCCAATTAACCCGAGAATGACATGAATAATCGTGCCAATTCATGTCGTATTTGGGTCAAAGTTGGCTAAACAAATCGTTTCTAAGTTAATCGTGTCAATCTGTGTCGTTTTCAGATTGACACGACTAACAACAGGTCAAGTTAGGGTGTATTTTTTTAACACGGTAGTTAGGCAGAACATTTTGACACAAACCCAATTCGGCGCGATGCCCAGCCCTAGTAAAATTCATAGGTAAGCAAGACAACCGAGTGTTTTGACACTTCCATAAACTCAAGTCCGAAATCCGAATTTCTGTTTCCTCCACACACACTCGCACAAAGGAAAAATATTACTCACCGAACATCCCTGTCTAAGATCTGTTTTCTTCCAACCCGAGGGAACAGTTCGATTAAATCGAGTCCCACTCGTGCCTCCATTTGAATGGACAACAAATCTGGAGATCTTTTCGCATATTCTTAGACAATTCTAAAAAACTTTTACTATCCAGCTGAATTGCTGATCAAAGTTTTCCCCATATAGAGTAACGATTTTCCCAACGCCTTGTACGCTCCTTGCAAACAAATGCCAAGCACATTTTAAAGTAATAATAGCTCAAAAAATACCTACATATCCAAAATCCTCACTAGGGAACATAAAATATTCAGCAATTACGATGGAAAATTTGAGACACGAAACCCAGTACAAAGGAAATGATAGGCAACTTTTGGACATAATATCACACCAAGGAGGAAATCCCGTCTAATCAAACGCGTCATCATCGTCATCCGGGAGGGGCTGATTTGCAGCTTGATTCAGCTCTTGCTCGTGCCTGTCAGAAACCACCACCCAAGCGCACAGTTAGGAAGTGAATTAGTGAGTAAGAGAGAGGACCCGTGAGAACACAGGCTAAAGGAGAGCAAATGCAGATTCCTGTGGGAATCGAGGATTGCATCCTAGCAGAAGACCTCAAAAATAATGAGGCCATTCACAACCCTACCCTCACCCGCAAGAAAAATATGCAGGAACCACAAACTGTCATTCCACAGAACCCACCTGGGAACAAGCAGCGAAGGTATGCATGCGTACATAACATCGACGTGGAACGCTCAAAATTCAAATTTAAAACGACTTTATATACCGTGTAGGAGTTTTGGTCGTAACAAAAATAGGCACCATTAAAAACTGAGAGAATTAAAAGTTAGAAGTCATGTTTTTGTCATTCGAGTAACAATAGGTCAATAGCATAAATAGTACACACGCATGACGTAAAGCTTACTTTCCTAGTGTCTCAGATTCATCTCGCTCCCTCTCCTGCTTATTCCATTTCTTTAACTTTACAAAACATACTTATAGAGCATAAGTTATTCTCAAAATAATAATCAATATTGTTGCTAAGAAGTGATTCATCTGCGTCTAGAGAAATGACACCGCAATATAGACAAAGTGTCTTGTACAAATTTAAATCTCTTTCATTAAGCTAGAAAGAAGTTGCAGACACTCTGTTTGTGCTTCTAAAACAGCCCTCACATTCTAAAAGAAGCGACTCCCATGAATTTTTGATCCCACAGCCTGAATAACTTCTCCAATGGGGCGCACAATATGTGTGCAAAGGTAATTTCAGAAATTGGCAATGGCAACGTCAACGATAGATCGACACCATCGGCCATAAAAAAAGATCATGATACCAACAAGAATACTTCCACATGTAATTTAGTTATCTATGACTTCAAGTGGGAGGGACGATATACTGCAGAAATGGGGAGAGAGAGAGAAAGAGTGGTTGTAGCATAAAACTTACAGTTGCTGCGCAGCCAAGTCAATGTGCACTTCAGGAGGAGCAAGGGCAGGAGACTCCACAAAATGCAAATTTGGATCCCTACAACCAGAAAACGTTTAGGTGTTGCCCAAAACACCAACGTAGCTAAGAGAATAGAAATGCATATAAGGAAATCTTTATCACCCAGCAAGTTTTCTGGCAAGGTACAGAAAAGGCTTCTCGAAGTTATAGTTGCTCTTAGCTGAAATCTCGTAGTATTGCAAGTTCTTTTTCCGATGGAAAGTAACTTGCTTTGCCTTCACTTGTCTGTTCTTTACATCAACTTTGTTTCCACAAAGTACAATCGGGATATTCTCGCACACCCTGATAATGACACCATAGAAGCACTCGAATACTTCAATAACGTGAGAAATCAGTATAATAAAAACTGAATCAATGAAATAGGAATTTCAGGAATTACCGGCAAAGATCCCGGTGCCATGTCGGAACATTTTTGTATGTCAAGCGGGCTGTCACATCGAACATGATGATGGCACATTGCCCATGGATACTGCAAGTAATACAAACTTTTAGGAGAATATACTAAGAGACTGGAACCTCTTCTCTTTTTCCTCTTATCCAAAAAGAAATCCAGAAATAAAATCTCCATCCTGCTACTATAATCAACAAAAAAACTTGTGCATCGCATAAATAAATGTCATCTCAAATTTTTCAAAATCACTTGAGCAATGAGGAGTGAGACTGAGGATAAAAGTGTACTAATCAAGGTAGTAGGCACAAACAGCAGGCATGATGCTAAAATTTAGACAAATATTCCTAACGTAAAATCTCTAGCCTCTACCAGTACTAACAAAAACTCATTGCACACCTAATATATGGAATTATCCAAAGTTGAACTATAAATCAAGCACTAAATAAATTGGGAACTAGGTATGCTAGACCAGCTAACCTAGGCAGTAGGCACCAACAGGTCCATACCGCTAATAACACACTCAAAATTATCAGTATTGTAAATCACATCCAAAGCTTAGAATATCATCGATCACAAAGAATAGGGTCAAATCGAACAGAGAATTGAGGGGTTCAGCATAAATTACGAAGATTGTTTTCAACATTCTTTTAGAGGCAAAAAAAATAATTGATTGAATTCCACGCGTAATGTTTCCCTCCTGCCTTAGTTGAATTGGGAAAATATCATTCACTGTATCTAAATAAGGAGATGAATAACTGGTTTAATTTGGAAGACAGTTGCCTTCAAGTTCAACCCAGAGATAGGAGTCCAAATCCCAACACTTAATACTCATAGATAATCTTAATACATATCCTTTTGCAATTATATAAAGCGGAACTAGAAACCCTAAAATAAGTGGGGTGGAGCCCTTTAAGTTAAATACAGAATACTACGAATCATACAATTTTCTCGGAGGAACAAAAAACCAGGAATGGTACAAGTTGAGCTCCTCTGAAATGCCCTATATCATAATAGTAAACTGAATTATGTTCATTTACTTATTGGCTCCAAAATATGTTTATTTAACCACAAGAGTAATAACAAATGTATTTTGACAAGTTTATCTTATAAAAATAAGAAAAAATGAAACGCAAAAATAATAATTCACCATTATCATAAAATTTGAAACCTTTCTTTGTGAACATTTACTCAACACATTCAAGTACCCAAAGTGATGTCAAAAGCTAGAGGGCTATCTGAAGGTCCCTTTTCTTTTTTTCTTTTTTTTTTTGGGGGGGGGGGGTGGTAAATATTATACAGGAGAAAGTTTCAGAACTACATCATGTGATGTGATGAGTCCAATGACCCACAACATTGCTGTGATAGTTGATACCTAGAGGCCAACAGACACATACTAAGTTACTAACAACCACAACATAAGTAAAGGAAAGAGAAAGCATAGTTATGACTTATGACAAAGTTTAAACGCTCATGACACTAATCTATTAGAGTATCATGTATCAGAAAATGACACAAAATCAACCAAACAAAACTTCAAGCTATATTTCACCTTCGAAAGCGAAAGAGTGCCGTTTTTAACAATTTTATAGGCTTCCTAATATTCAAGTTACTGACCCACCCAATCAGTGCCATTTCAATAGTCTAATAAATTTGAAAAAAGAAATTTTTCCAAGCGGCGTGATCAGTATCGACTGGACAGATTGACAGGGTCTAGTTTGTCAATCACTCTCAAGGAATTTCAACCATGACAAGCAGCATGCACGGTATTCTTCTCATAATATAAATGCACATTCCACTTCCGTTGAATTTCTTCAACCACAGGATTCATAGAGCAGTATGGTAGGTCAGAGTGTGATTGATTAGATAGTCATGTACAACCTTATTCAAAATTCATGTCCTAGAAGATTAGTTGACTTGATTTTTAAGCAAACAAGAAAATAACTATTATTAACACCACAAAAAGCAATAACACAAACAATGAGAATCTAACAATAAAACAAAACATAGCCCGGTCAAACAAACAAAACAAATAGATTTACTTACTAGTAGCCATCCCTAAGACCACCAAATTTCTCCTGCCCAGCAGTGTCCCAGCAGTAAAATCGAATCTTCCCACAGTTAGTAAAGAAATCCAGGGGATGAACTTCCACACCAATGGTCGCTATTCATGGTTAGAAAGGATGAAAATCAGTCCCATAAACAGGAAACTAGATAACACAATAATTGAAAATTTCCAATTGATAAAAAAGAGATCCATCTCAACAGACTTACGTTCATATTTCTTCTCAAATTCACCAGTAAGATGTCTCTTCACAAATGTTGTTTTCCCTATACAGAAAAAATTCAGTTGATTTCAGCCCAAAATTATTTCACTCAAACGAGCCGACGAAAAAAAAAAAACTCCAAACAAAATAGCAGAACCAGACTAGATTCTAACACCCTCCTCGTACTTAATTTGAAAAGACCAAAACCCAATTATAAGAAATTACAACTACAAAACATGAATATCCATGTCTAGAAAAGCATAAGAAAACCTATTGGTTCGAGGACAAATATACGCTTGAAGAACCCAAACGGGTGGAATGAACATGGAATTCTGGGATAACTACAACAAATTTCAACGTATTGAAGGTTCCAATTGTTTTCAAATCGTATTCAACATCTAGTTTGGGAGCTTTATCAGGATGGATTTGAAATAACAATTGAATAGGAGTGGCTCGAAATAATTTAAACATCTTATATTTTGATTAATTTGTACATAAAATCCCTACGGTTCAAATCCAAGTCAATCAAAATGGAGCCTTAATATAATAAGTCTTCCAATCAAAAGCAACAGTGTATCCAAAGGTACTCTAACGTAGACGAATACATAGTTTTTTACATTTACACATAAGTCCCCAACAAGGATTAATCAACTAAAGTTAACTTGGAGCATCTTTTTCATCCAAATTTCCACTTTAACCAATCAGATAATACTGAATTTAAAAATAAAAATAAAAACGAACAAAACTTTTACCAGTTCCACCATCGCCAACAATCACAAGCTTGAAACTAGGATACTCAACAGTTTGCTGATTTGGTAACGCCTGCAACACAAAACCACAGATGAACACACCAATACGGCTGTGCATATATCCACATATACATGTATCTATATGAATTCGGAAGGAGATGCGAGATCGAAACTATATCGATGAAAATGAAGGCTATGGAATTGCGAGACAATGGGATCGAAAACAAGCAGGAAAACTCACCATTGACGTACGAAACTGAGAACGATTCTGCGTCGAAGTCTAGAGAGAGAGAGAGAGTTTGACAGAAGTGTGTGTATGTATACGGAAGATGGTGAGTGGAGGTTTTGAGCTTCTGTGGTGGCTTTAAGCTGACGCGACCCTCTGGACCGTCCGATCAAAAGAGTTTTGCTGATGAGTCGACAGATCACGGGCCTTTCACGTGTTTGGAATTTTTTTTCTCTCTTTTAGAATTTGTGTTTGGAATTAGGAACACTTTTTTTGGATGGATATGGATTTTGAATTTTGAATCCAGGATTCGATGTCGGCCACAAACCAAGATGGGCCTGGTCTGGATTGGAACAATGGACTTTCTCACTAGTCCACCCTAAAGGATGGATGAGCCTGGCAATTGTCCACATTTTGTAGGGTTTGATTATCTAAAATACCACGGGCACAACATCCGGACACAACACTTACATGGCGTATGGATCGCACTATGTGGGTCACATCCCATGTGAGTGTTGTGTCTGAATATTATGCCTATAGCACTACTGTTTGATTATTTCCAAGTGTCTCCTTGGAATAAAAGTTCTAAGGGAAAAAAGTGTCTTGGACATAGAGTGTGTGTTTTTTTTTTATAACCAAAAAGGGTGAGAGGGGGTGATTAGCATTGGAAGCTCTTTTGAACGTGACCATAACGGTTCCCGGTCCGTTTGTGGAATGTCCAGTTCGAGTCATAGCTACTGTCCCGAAAGGATTGTCTGTCACCACAGACACCACTTTGGTACAAGATGGCAAAGTGTTTGTTTTGAGGACTTGTGCCCCTTTGGTTGTTTTCCTTTGGTTTGGTTATAAAATTTAATCTTAGAAAAAAAAAAAAGTCTTAATTTGGCCAAACCTTTATTTTTCTTAAAGACAAGTAGGGATTATTAACATTTATTATTATTTCCTTAGATTTTTTTGCCAAAACTTGTGATTAAACATGCATCGGGGCAATAAGAATTTAAAAAGTTTATAACTGTAACTCGAAACTGAAAAGGTCCAAAATTAGATGACCCTAGAGACGGTGGAAATTTGGCATTAGTAATATTTTGGGACTTTTAATTTTTTTAGTTTTAGATTTTGTTCGTGAAAATGAATAACTAATCCCAAAAGTAGAACACATTCGACAAAAATTAAAACATAGAAGTAAAAAAAAAAGAGTGATAATAATACCGCATATTCTTTTTCCAAACACAACCAAAATTTCATCTTAAATAAGTATCAAATTTGCCTCATTTATTCTGCTGAGGTACAAAACTTCTCCATGAAATTGCACATTACTAGGACACTATATCACATCCTCCAATATGCATCACGGATTCGGGCGCCTGTAGCGTGAAATGAGCAATCTTCACCGTTGATCTCCGAAATCAATGATTCAGATTCACCTAAGCACTATTACCGGTAAATGATACACTTACCGGTAAGAGTGTACAAACATAGGCCTCTAGTGAGCAGCTCACTACAGTCCTCCCAGATCCATGTATCACATGATCCTCCTTCCACAACAATACATACTCTTACTATAAATCCAATATCCAAAAACACACTTTAAATTCTCAGAACCCAAATATCACATTTTCCGCGGATTCCTAACACTCAACAGCTTCACATCATCAAGAACAGGCCCACACAGTGAAGAGAAGTCATCACTCCTCATGGTATAAAACGTGCTGAAGAACATGATCCTGGTCCGGGTCGCGGTCGCCACGAACCTGAGAACTGCCCGCTTGAACCCGCCTTTCCCCTTGGACTCGTAAGGGACCTTGACGGTGTTTTTACCCGCGAATGCCTCAACGATCATGGACCCTTCGCACGAGTTGCTAGCGTCGCCCACGGCAAAGAAGAGCTCGTAGGTTGTACCGGGAGTGGTGCGGACCACTTGGGCAATCGCGCTCTCTTTCCCGGCTACTAGCTCAACGGCTCGTTTCCCCTGTGGGACCGAGAAGTGGTCCGAGTCTAGGTATTTGACAGCTTTTAGGGATTCGACCATCCAGCCGGGGAGAGGGGAGTGGTCGTCCTCGATGTTTGGGGGGATTAGGACGCCGGCATGAGGGGACACGTCTGGCACCCATGGCCCTTCTTCTAAATCCCCATTTTTCAATATGTTCTCTGCACAAAAAACACAGGTATGAGTTAAGTAACTTGATGAATCAAATGTGAAATGATTCAATATCATGTACAAACAGAAGTTGACTCACATGACAACAACATTTACGCAGAAGGGGCTACTCTAAAGAACAGAACCAATCGAATTCCTTGAATTCGAGCCACGGTTCACTTAGTTAACAAAATCTGTTTGCAAACCATTCAAAATCCAATTTAAGAAAAAAAAACCCATCAAAACAGAAGCTGTACATAGTGAAAAGGGAAGCCTATTTTCTGAGCCTGAACAATCTCATTCGGTTCTCTTATTTTCAGGACCGGGACACACTTGGGTACTGAAACAACGAACCAGACAGGCTGATTCTGATTAGAATCGCGGTCCAACTGCTTTCTTTTTCCCCCCTCGAACACCACTGATTAAAAGCACATCTTGTTCATAATTACTATATGTCGCTATCATTTCCGTTCGCATGAATAGCATTTTCCCTGAATGGTGAAACTATAGGAGATAACAATCATGTAACCATGGGTGTCTATAAAGGAAATGAAGACACAATTTCCCCACTTTTCACTCGATATATTGAGAAATCGTTGTCAGAAATGGTCTGGCGAACTTAAGCTGGAAGTGAAACACTGTCTGTGGGTCTTAGTAATTTGTGTATGTAAACATAAACATGAGGGGATAAAGAAGAAGAAAACTTACTATTTGTTGCTTTTGGAGGATACAGAGCTTTAACGTAGATAGAATCAATGAGAGGTCCACAAGCCGGATCCTCCTCCACACCGGGATTATGCAACACTATCTCCACCTGATCAAAATCTGCTTGAAACGCCCACGAATACGCGTCCCATCCGTTACTGCTGTACAAGGTCTGTACCGGGAGCACACCGGAATCTGGGGCCACCGAGACGTTGATCCTCTCCTCCTGTGCGCATGTCCGGGCCGCGCTGAACGTTATGGCATAGTACATTCCCTTTATAACCTTCACAGTGGATAGACACCAATGAGGGATTAATGGTGTCAATTGTTACCACCAAAATTTGAAAATGTTTAGTTAATACGACATTTTGATTACCCACTAGTTAATAAAACTTGAAATAATGAAAATTAAATTCTGGAAAGAAAATGTTTAGTCAAGTAGCTAAATTTAACAATTAAATTTAAAGCACGTCTAGGCAGATAGTTCAATATTTATTTCTCCTACTATCAAACTGTATTTTATTACCTCACTTTATAATTTAAGAATCAACTTTTATATTGCATCTTAGCAGTTTTTTTTTTTGAATTGGTTGTCGAGAGTAAAATTCGCTCCTTTTTTTCAAAGAAAGCTACTCCAAAACTCTGTGAGAACGATTTTATATTGTTACCATTTCATAATCTAAAAAAAAGACTCTACCTTCGCTTAAGGTCCCGAAAAGTTACCTTTCGCTTTAGGTCCCGAAAAGTCTAGGCCGACCCCATTTATGTAGATACAACAATTTGGGATTTTTTCGGACTTCCATAATTAGAGAGGAAATTGGAATTGACAGTTGCTGAACATTTTACTGTGTATCTCATAAAATGGAAATTTGATTTAATGAGGAAAAGAAGAATTTGATTAACTGGCGTGTTAGTAAAAGTTACTGACCTTGACTCGTTGTTTGATCGACGCCTCGTTACCCAGCCGGACGGCGAAGGCTCCCTCCGGCACCACCAGCAGCATGTCGCCTTGTTTTTGCCCCGATTTTATGTACTCCACGAAGCCGGAGATCTCCCACTCCGGTATGGCGGTGCGCCCGAGAACCACCGAGCCGTTCATTGCGGTGGGGTTTGGGGCCAGCTCGAAGTTGCCGTTTCGTAATAATCCTGCGATTTCAAGGGTAGTTTTGGAATTAGACATGGATTTTAATCTCCCCATGTGGTACTTTTTACTGCCAATGAACACGTGATCGTACGGGATCTAAACGGGCCCTGACAACTTTGAATCAAAGCCGTTCACACAAAATGCCACCTCATTGGCTGGAAATTTTGAAAATTCCTATGTTTGTTTTTTTTTTTTTAAAGAAAATCAAATTCCTTAAAAAAAATTGATTTTTATTTATCATTGAAAATTCTTTATTATAACAAAAATGAGATAAGCGTATCACTAATACTAAAAACACAGAATTTCTGATTTTTAGATTACCACTAATTATTGCACGAAATATCCCGACATTCTAAACTTAAATGAGGAGTTGATTTCTCCTCATTTGCTAAAATCAAACACTTGATTTTATCAAATGGAAAACTTGGTTGTTGTAATAATTCTCTAGGATCCGATTTTGGATGATTGCGAGCTCACTCGAGACCCACGACAAAGATCGTGAATTTTTATGAAAACAAAATTGTACGTAATTTATTAAAAATTATCTTGATCTGACATGACATGAATGCTCATAGGAGTATGTAAAAAGAATGAGACACATTTAACAAAAATTGGACCGACACATTTAATGTTTTGAACGATTTCTGTTGGTAGATCTTTTATAGCTACTGTACCATCGATCCTACTCTGTTTTTAGAGCTGCTCAAAAGATCGCAGATGCTGAAGCAACTGGAGGGGACTAAACACCAACTACTTAATTTTTTTATTTATCTTTCTTCAAATTTTTTTATGTTTATTAATTTTATGTCAAATTTTTCACTTCTTTTGATCTAAATTTTTTTTAAAAAAAATATCGAACCAAAAGCCAAGCCGTTAATTGAGAGCTGACCTGACCTAAGCTGGTTTTTGGTTGGATATTTTTCAAAAAAAATTTGGGTAATTCTCGTAATTTTTTAGTTTTCAAATTCTGCACGTTAGACGAATCAAAAGACATTTTTTATTTTTTAAATTCTGCACGTTGAGACGAATCAAAAGACACGAAAAGTTGAACGCAAAAATAACAAACGACCAAAAGCAAAAATTGGATAAAGACAACCAAAAAATTGAAAATCCAGCTGGTGTGAAACAACCAATTAGCGACTGACTGGCCATTTAACAACCAAAAATATAGAAGTACGGAAATGCCACTGAGAAAGAAGACGACTGTAGTAGTAAAAAGCTTACCGTCGGTTAAGGATAAGGAGACGCGGCAGGTGGCGCACAGTAGCACGGCCAGGATGCTGAGAGCAGCTCTCATTTTGAAACTCTGGTTTTAGAGAGAGAGTGAGAGAGAGTGAGTCGTGTTGGAGTGAAGTGGAGGAACCGCTATGGGCATTTATGCATGCCAACTTCCAATAAAGCCCAAAGAGCGTGAGATAATAACAGTCTTGCCCTTCGAGGACTTTATTCTGACCCTTAGAGCAAGCCCAACAAACTCCCTAAATTGGCTTTCATGCCTATTTTAGGGAGTCAAACCCCAATATTAGGCTCCAACAAACTCCATAAACCTCTCCCTAAAATACAAAAATGAATAGTGCCTCCCTAAAAACCCCCCCATTTAGGGAGGTACTATTCACTCTCTACCCATTTTTTTATTCTTTCTCTCTCCTCCCCCTCTTTGCCGACTGTTTTTTTTTTTTTTTTTTTTAGTCTCTCTCTTACTTTTCTCCCATATATTATAATTTATTTAAAATATGGAGGGTAATAGGGAGTGTTGCTGGAGTGTTGATAGAAAAAGTGTCAAGTTATAATAGATATATGCACTGTTCACAAACTTTTTTGAGGAGTTATTGTTGGGATTGCTCTTAGACGACTTTGGTCTTCTCCTATATTTTCTTAGTCCTGCTATTGGAAGTTCACTAGAATTACAATAATTGCAGAAAGAGTAAAAAGAAGAAGAAAAAATACTCACACTTCAGTGCATGTTTTCCTATATATTTTCAACAACTTTCGAATAAACCCTTTGTATTTTTTTTCTTTGACTAGTACTTATCTTTTTTGAAACCGTTAATTCTAGATACAAATTTTCGATTGAATGTGCGTCAGGCGAGATGCCTGGGTTGGGATGAAAAACATTGATTGTCTTGTACTTTTATCGTTTTGCATCAGTTAGATACTAAGAACATTATCCAAGATTTTTGTAATGAATTCCGTTATGTAAGTGTTTCTGAGATCCTATCAATACAATCTCACTTTTGAGAGAGAGAGGATGCAAGCAACAGAGAGAGAGAGAGAGGATGCAAGCCACTAATTAACTTAATTTTGTTAAGTGATCCTTAAAGTTTTATCCAAAATATATAAGTTTCGGTTTCACACCGAGAAGGGAGATTAAATTTGTGGGAAAAAAAAGCGAGACAGGTTTGATTTTGTTAGATTTTTTTTTTTGGACAGGATTTTTGTTAGATTTTAAACTTGATTCTTTCGCAATTTGTTAGTAAAATTTTTACAGAGCGTGAAGTTACGGGTATAGTGGGCTCTTTTTATTTCTCCTCATTGATACCGAATCCTCTTGTGCTTCCCGTGGACATACCTTTACAGCTTCATGCTTGATGGGAATCACGTAAACTCTTGTGTGTCGTTTTCTTTGTTGATTTGTTTATATTCCCTACTTTGGAGTTCGGCATAACAATTTTGGCCTAAGTAATTTTTTGGATTTTTTTTTGAGTCTTTTTTCAACAAGGACATGGTATAGGGTCAATCATGGAAATATGACATAAACTAATTCTTTAATGCTAAGAGGACAAATCACCCACACATTCCAAAAATACCCCCTCTAGCCTATCAAAGTGCTTAAACCTCGCAAACCTAATGAAAATGTCTAAACCCCCAAACCTAATGAAAATGCCTAAACCACCAAACCTAATGAAAGTGTTTAAACCTAAACTCTATGGTACCCTATGAAAAGTGCCTAAAATCCTAGGGTACTCTATGAAAGTGCCTAAACTATTAAAATTCTATAACTGGAAAGTGCACCCTAAACATAAACCATAGGGTACCCTATGAAAACGTCTAAACCTAAATCCTAGGGTACCCTATGAAAGTGTCTAAAATCTTATGGTACCTTATGAAAGTGCATAAACCACTAAAACCCTAAAATTAGAAAGTGCACCCTTAAGTGCCTAAACTCATTATACCCTACCCCAAAGAGCCTAAACCCCTTAAAATTAAACTCACCCCCAAAATTGAAGAGAGAGAAATTAATTAAGAGAGAGGGATACCCACGGCAGTGACCAACTTTGATCCCAACAGCTATGAAGATGAGCTTGATTCTACTCGTAAACTCCTTGATAAAATTAAGTTCCGTTCTTATCCGTTAATACAATTTCCTAATCCAATAACCTTACGTGTTTTGCATCAATTTGGTGATAAGTGTGTCGCTAAATGCCCCAGATCACAAGCTGGATTTGAGTTTGGGAAGTTCGGCCTCTGTAAGAAAAAGGTCGAGAATTGAATCTAAGTCACACTGCTAAACCATTTCATTAAGGGTATTTTTTTGTCTAGTATTGTCCTCAAATCCTAAAAAACTTTCAATTCATGTATTGAAGACCTTAAAATAAATAAGACGGGATGAAAAACCCTTTTCAGCTCCAAACTTGGCCTTTTGGCCAATTGTCCGGTTTTTTTACTTTATCCGAAAGCCTTGAAGATAATGGAGATTGAAGTGGTTGCCCAAACTTGATGGTAGCCAATTTTGGCTGATTTGCCCAATTATACCCTTTAATTTGAGAAATTCAGTGTTGATGATTCTGTAATGGACAAGTTGTTGAATTTGTCTTGGTCCATTTTGGTCTTTTCACAGGTTTTGCAAAATTACCATATTGCCTTTTCATATTTTCGATGTTTTCTTTTTGTGTCCCATTTTCCTATTTGTTTTTGTCCGCATTTCGGGAATTTCCTAGGAGATAAATGTGAACGCAAGTACCTCAGCTAATAAAACAAAAGTTAATTAAAAGGAGCAGAATACAACAAAAGTAGACAAAAAAAAGAAAAAGATTGTGGCACTCCCATTTTTTTTTATTGCCAAGACCAATGTGGAGAGTGCGAAAATCAATTTTCAAAAAAAATGAATAAGTACAAAAATGAAAAATAACTTTTACTAAAGTTACTAAAAACGGAAAACTCACCCTAACAAACAAAATCTAAAAACTTGTGCAAATATATATTCAATCAACAATAAAATATCACACTTCTATTAAATACAATTACGGCTCCAAACAACGGGCACAATACTCGTGCGGGGCACGAGGCATTGCACCTAGTTTAAAAAAATGAAAAATCATCTTTTAGTTCTGCATCAATTATTGATGGACTGATGGCATTCAAACATGCAGAATTGCAGATTATTTATTATTATTATTTTTTATTAAAGAATTGCAGATTATTCATTAAATAATTATTGATTCAATAGTATTGGTAGATTTTTTTTGTTTGAACATCAATACTATTGGAAGACAATCCGGCTACGCGTACGTATATGCACATGTACGTAACCGCACAAACGCATTTGGATTGTCCATTTCCGGAATCGACGGTGCGAATTTTAAAAAGAATCTTACATGTAATAGTCTTTTTAAAATCCAGACCATCAAAAATATGCACGGACGGTTGAAATGCACCGTCCGTACATATTACGTATGCCAGCAAACGTACACATCGAATTTTTGATTGGAAGATCAATAATTAAAACTCGGTCCTGTTGGCATGTCAAAAAGCTTTTCTAGTGATGGATATTGCGTTGGGTTAGGTGGCAAAGTTCCTAAATCAAGCTTTTAATTGACCCTACTACAATTATTGGATTTTCTGATTCCAAGGTAGATTTTGGCATGCATATAAACCCAAAGTCTTTTTGGTTTTGGACACTTTCTTTGCTTTCAGCCGACATGTAAGTGCAATCAAAATAAACAAAAAAATGAACTCAAGCGTAATTCCTACGTCCAAAAAAATTGGTCCGCTACGAAAAAATGTATAATATTTAGATAAAAATAAAATGCATTCAGACATAATTTTTCAAATTTCTTCGTACCGGATTAAAGAACTCAATTAATTCTTTAATTCCATGCAAAGAATTATGAACGAAAGTATTTTATTTTTTTAGCGAAAATTGCACATGTTTTTATAATGGACTAATTTTTGGAACGGGGAGAGAGTATCATAGAATTCCCCGTGAAAATATGTCAGTGTGGCACTCTTGTCGTTAGCTTCAATGTAGAGTTCACTGAGTGAACGGTTGATTGTGAACCAAGTGATCAAAATACATCAGCAAAGATGAACGGAAGACATGATTTCAAAATTCAGCAAAAATCTGGGTTGAGTTTTGAGCATGATCCAAGCGATCAAAATACACGATTTTCTAGGAGGGCATGCAAAAATTCAGCTAAATCGGACCGCGGAAAGTGGTTGAGTTTTGAGTTTAAAATGTCTATTTTTTGTTCTTTAAACCCAAAGAAGAAAAATCTGGGTTTTTTAGCTCAACCCTCTACCACTTTCCACTGATGGATTTAGCTGAATTTTTGTATGCCCTTCTAGAAAATCTTTCCAAACAACATGAAGGGTTCTGATCATTGACGTCGGGACTGGAGCTAGGAGGGTTTTGTTCACCCTCTATGGGCGAGGGTGAACAAATTTGGACTCCCTTTTTCATTACCCTAAAAACAAGGGCACCCTTCCAAGGAAATGCTGCCAATTGCTGTTGTTTCTTTTGTTTTTTTTGAACTTTGACGCCAATGTTGCTGGCAACCCTTCTTTCAGCCTGTATTCACCAAAGGTTAATTTGTGGGATATTTACTACAAATTCCTAGAAAGAGTATGTTTGCAGTGAACTTTTGTCTCGTCCTTTTCTTTGGTACATTGAACTACACAAAAAGTTATGTCTGTCCTCTACGGCCTCGCTGGTAGGGGTCCTCTACGGCCTCGCTGGTAGGTGACAGCTCCAAGAATTTTTAGAATGGTGGTACGAAATTTTTGTTAACTCTTAAAAATCATAACTATACATAAACAAAAAAAATTCTTTCCTTATTGGCTGCCTTCGCGCAAATTCTAACTCCGCAATTGCTTGTATCCTACATCTTACAAAGATAGTAATGTTTTCACCACCTAGTTGTTTGTTTAGCATGCAAGTACCTGTAGTATACTCTTTACTGCTTGTGGCACGTGATGGGATCTTGGTTTCAGCCTAATATAGGTTCCATAAAGAACTTCGTAAATGGTTCTATGATGCTGAGAGCAATAATAGCTAAGAGCATTTCCATCAGATCCCTCAAATCTCAAATTTCAGGAAATTTGAGGGATTAGACATGAAATATGTGATCCAACAAATCTCTCAGACACCAAATAATTTGAAGTCACCCTTCAAATTTCCTTTCTCTCGTAAATAATCTAAAGATGGTGTAATGAATATTTGGAATTTGAAGTGAGCTATTTGGATGTGTGTACCCAAATGGTGAGAGATTCTGTGTTGTCCTTGATTGTCACATATTCTGGTATGCTGCCTGCAAAGTAAATTTTACATTTCTCACTTTACTCTAATTTTCATTTGATCATTATTTTTGTCTTTATTTAAAAAAAAAATTAAATTTGGTTTAAAATTATATACTTTTTCAATTCCTCTCGTGAGGCGACCTAATATGTCAAAAAAAAATTGACGCGGAATGAACAAACGTTAATTTTTTTAAAATAAAAGACAAAAAATAAATCAACTTTCTTATTTAGCCAAACCAGGATAATTTTGGTTTAGGCTCCCATGTGGCTATATGTGAGGGAAGATTTTAAAAAATTCCCATCCCTTGTTTGGTTCTTCAAAAGAGAAGGAAAATTTCAAAACACAAGATCAACTTCTCTTTTAACATTCCTACTCATTTCTCTCTTAATGCCAAGGCGTAGTGGAAAAAGGACTAGACAGAACGTGACGGTACCCTAAGAACATTGAATAATCAGCTTAATACAGAAAATTATTCAATACTCATGGAACCCCATCACGAATTAATTAATGCCCCAAACCCTAATACGTGGTGGATAAAGAGATTGAGGCATTACGTGTAACGTGATCTGTCTTAATAACTGAACATGCTAACTTCCATGGTTTGGGAAACTGATCACGAAACATATCACGAGGATTTGTGGGCCCAGTCGTAATGTTTTGTGGGACCACAGAGGGAACAAGGGTTGGGGAGGTGGAATATCCAGCTAACCTAATCCAAAACCCATCACCATGGCATGTTTTTGGGCTTTTATTGGGGTTAGGAAGCAACGTGGGCCACTACACTTTGAAAAAATAATCGATTTTTTTCCAGAGGTGGGCCGACATATGATCAAAATACCTCTGAGCCTAATCTTCTACTCCTCTCAGTTGCATGTGGATGACCACAGCTGCGGCCGGATTTCCAGGGCCCTCTCTCTCTTTGTTTGGAACTTTCTGTTGGGTAAATATTTTATATTTCGAGTTCCAGAATCGGAACGGAGTCAGGATTTTAGTTTGCTGGATTTCTGAGAAAATTATTTATAGTCATATAATATTCCAATAATTTTTGTTAATGGGTTCAAAGAAAATATAAGGAGTCATACAAGCAAGGGCATTATTGTCAAATATCCACTCACAATCCCAATCCAATAATCTGATTATATTTCTAAACACTTCACTGATGCATAATCTAATTTTCACATTTCTACTGAAACAATTTCATCTATCAAAATACGGAGTAATTTGTTCCAAACAGGCTCTAAGTCTCAACTTAAATTATCCGCTCTACCCGACTACTCTACCATACAAAAGCAATCTACATAGTGTTAGGCGGGCTGTCCAGCGGATCATCCGATCCGCCAATCCGACCAATCCGAACCATCCGTTGATCCATCCGAGGTATGTATGGATGGGTTGCGGATTCTAAAAATCCAAATCCGTTTTGACCGGATCGGATCGATCCGCTCAATCCGCGCAATAATCTTTCTTTAATCTATCAAATCCGCTCGATCTGATCCGATCCGTAACAATCCGATCCATCTGTATGTCACCTACGATCGGTTCCGGATCTTAAAAACCACAATCCGCACTGAACGGATCAGATCGGATCCGGATCCGATCCGTGGACACCCCTAGACTGTTAGCTACAATTTTGAGAAGTTTCTTATTGGATCATAAAAGACAATACTCCATTTAAATAGGGATGCATTTTGTAAACAGTAAGGACAGAGGGGTAGATTTATTAGGAAAATACATTAGTATGCATCTTTAAAAACAAAATGAATTGACGATTGTAACCTTAACACGAAAATATGATCGGATGACCGTTGCTATTATCTATATCTATATCTGTATTATAAATTAGAGCAGTTTTTTACAAAATAGGAGTACAATATAGTATAGATGTAGATAATTTTACTCCGGAAGATCCCCTTGAGACCAAAAAATAGGCTGGCGTCAACTACACACTTGCCTTCATTTAAATGCAAATTGGGCCTTCCCCTTGATAAGGGTCTGTCACACTGTCTTCTGATGACCTAAACTTTATGACGACGTCTAATTCTGAATAATTTCATTTCAAAATCGTAGTGTCCGACTCTAAATCCAGGGAACACATGATTGTGTGATTCTTCAATATGTGGGGGCATTACTTTAGTACTAGCATACAATAACAGTGGGTGAATACTTTTTATCCTTCGGGTGTTTAAGTCAGTTTACATCATTATATGTACTTTGATTGTTTTTCGGGGATCAATAATACCGTCCTTACCACCGAGGTGGTAGCCTGACTGATAGGCCAGTTGGCCTCCACAAAGGAGACTCAAATTCGAGTCTCGCCCCCGAAGTGGCATTGGGGGGATTTTGGTAGTGCTATACTACTATCAATTTTGTACTGAGGTGGTGCTGTGGTGACGGTCTGTTCTCACAGTCAGTAGCTATGGCTCCACCGGACATTCCGCAGCGGGTCGGGAGCCTCTATGGTCACGCCCAAGGGGAGTTGCTACGCTGGTCGCCCCCTCCCACCCTTTATCTGATAAAAAAATAATAAATAATAATACCGTCCTTAATAATAGCGCATGTATGTAGCGGAACAAAAACTAGAGTAAGAAAAAACGTCTATCTTTTCATCTTAAAGTGAGTGTACATATTTGAATGTGGAATCTCTTATGTAACATAATGTGGTTCTTCTATATGTGACCGAGACAGATCATTGAGTCGTGAATTCGACCTTAGCGATCTGATCTATTCATTTTGTTGGTCTCAAAGTGGGAATGACCCTCACAGGAAATAATGAGAATGAATTGGTGTTGAGATATATGAATGGTTATACTCTGAAGCATTTAGTACTTCTTTCGAGCTAATAACTTGATTCTAATACATAATTATCGATTTTCCATCAATATGAATTTGTAAATACCATACGGAGACTTAGAAAATGAATGATTTTGATCTTTAAGCGAAACCGTGATGAATCCTGCACAGTGAACTGAGAGTATTTAAAAAGCCCCTATCTTGTACACCAATTAAACACGGGACGAAATATTGTAATGTTTAAATTGGTGTTCAAATAGTATGATTCGTGGTACGATTCGTTTCGATACCATATTTTTGCATGGGCCAAAACAAAATCAAAGATAAATTACGGGTTTTTTTATATAATTTTTCTGGCATATGAAAGGGTCGAAATCTTTTATGCTCAAATCGAACAGAGAAGAAGAACAGAGTTTTTAGGGTTTTGCACACCTGTGAGTTACCAAAGAACAGAGCTCAACGGTTAATCGGCTTTAACTCAAAGATTACTCCAACGTTGGACTGCAGAGCTACAGAAAATCTCATCGTCGAATCTGATTACGAAGATTGAAGTTTCTTTCGAAAAATACTGAATTATCAATTATTTTATATTAAGTATCCATGCCATAAAATCATATATTCCCTTGGAAAAATACTCCACAGTTTGAAAAATATTAGTAAAGTGAATTACTTTCAAACTTCATTCGTGTGTGTTTTGGTTACCAGTAATGAATTCACTGTTGGGGTGCAGACAACCTTCAACAGTGATTTATACTGGGGTGGGAGCGGGAGCCCCTAGGGATATGAGTATCCCGCAATTCGGGGTAAATTCGCACCCCGGACTACAGCGAAAATGATATTTTTGGACCTCCGTGTGTAATTTCGGCCATAGGGCCCGACCTATTTATTTAGTAGTTTGCACATAATTAGGGTTATCAATTTTTAGAGAAAAACAGAGAGAGGCGAGAGAAAATGCCAATCTCAGAGTGATTGCGAGAAGACTTGTACAGTTGTACTCTTGTTGATCGATTTCATAGTGGACTGGTATGACTCCTATGGTTTTTCCTCACGTTGAGGTTTTCTACGTATATCTTGTGTCTCGCACTTTCTTTCCGTTTTTTTATTACGCACCATTATTTGTCTTTGCAATTTCTGTTATTCATTGTTCCCAAGATCCGTTGGGTGTTGTGGGGTTCCGAAAATCCTAACATTCACATTCTTATTGATGTATTGGGGTAAACTTATCTGAATACGGAGTATATACAGCAGGATACTAGAGCACAAAAAACAATTTTTTGGATGAGTATTTATATTTTCGTCTGGCCTTCTTTGATCGAAATCTTGACTCCACCACCGGGAATAGAATCTATAGTTATTTGCATTGAGGATATATCTTAGGCGACAGAAAGGAAGTTGGGTTTATTGCTTGGGAACAGTACTCCTCCAATATTAAAGAGTGACTCATGGTATCACATGGACTGCCCATCAATTCATAGATTGAATTTTTAACTTACATTAATTATTCCACCGCACAATGAATCCATCAAGACATGGTAGTATTGATTTTTCATTCACTACTTAGGAGCATTTCCATCGGTCTCAACAAAAAATTAGCTATTTTTTGTTTGAAAAGTGTCATAGGCTGATATAGCTAGTCAAAGTATATCACATCTATCGTACCCAACAAACTAGCCATTTCCCTTAACAAAAAAAAAATAAATGTACGTCATCTTCTTCTTCACACGGGTGCACGCGCCGAGAGTAGATCTCACTCTCCTGCACGCACCACCTTTGACCGGCGCGTGTGAGGTCCACGGGACTCCGTTGGTGATAGGTCTTGAACCAATGGAATCGTCTCGACGAGTGCTACAACCCTCGTGTCTCAAAACAATTTTAGGATCGATTTCCCAGTGGCTCATTTTTTCCGGCGACTCAACGAGAGAGAGAGAGAGAGAGAGAGAGAGAGAGAGAGAGAGAGAGAGAGACCTCGCCTCCTGTGGCAAGATACTGTAGCTGCGGGAGGCAAGGTACTGTAGCTGCGAAGAAAGTGCGCGAGGTGAGAGGCGAGGTTGTTGGCCGTGGGATTTAAGGGTTTGGCTCAGCAGTTTGCCGAAAAATGGTGGTTGTTGAGGCTGCTAGAGATGCCCTCTCTCTTTCCTCTCCAAATTTAATATTGTTGAAAAAAACTTGGGTGTATATATGGTATGGCCATGTAGTGCCCGACCATGCATCTCCACCATTTAAAAGTATTTTGGACGATCTAGATTTATTCCTCCTCTTTCTCCTCTTTCCCCTCTTGCAATTTGGGCTGTTCAAAATACTTTTGAACGGCCAAGATGCTTGGTTGGACGCCACGCATCTCAGCCATATTTTATTGACAATTAAGAAGTCTACCTAATTATATATGCACTTACTGTTTGGAAAAAATACAGTACAAACTGATGAAAGAAATAAACAAAATTACAAACTGAGCCCTGTGAATCATAGTTTTCTGAAAATAGATTCGCCGCTCACCGAAGATGTTGCGAGTTGTACCAGTGTCTAGCTTCCAGTATAAAACGGCTAGAACTACGGTCCACGAAACTCCACCGCAGACTGCCTTGCAAATTGAACTACGTCTAACTTCTCTCTCACACAAGAATAAACTCAAAGAATACAGCTAGTGGAATCCAAATTTTCTTGTGAAGAACAAAAACGGGATGCCAAGTCTTATAATTAACCAAGAATCAAGATGAGACCTTTGAGTTACTTGCTGGAATTAAACCAAGAAAGCTGCCGGAATCAATATTCACATCATTGGGGTGCATTAACCAAAGAGGGTCTGTTGGGTTATCTTAGGAGACCCTCCGAATGCCCCGCTTTCATTCACTCGAACTTTCTTAAAAATTCCAACACATATCACAAGATCTCATTTTTTGATTCAAAGGTCAAGGGTATCTCGGCTAACTTATGTGGGACGGATCTAGTAAGGGGGGAGGTGGCACGTGTCACCCCGTTTCCAAAATACCATAAAAAGAAGAAAAAAAATTACGCACAGAATGGTTATATATTAACATTCGAAGGGCCCTTCGCAAGTGCATGCCCTAGTGTAGTGGTAAAGTAACTCCCTTTTAAGGTACCAGTGTATTGAGTAAAAAAAAAAGGTACCAGTGTCAATAATGCCAGGGTTCGGATCCTACAGGCTATATGTTTTTATGTTTTCCAAACTCTCTCTAATTTTTTGCATAAATTCCAACAAGATTTGTAATTTTTTCCAATAATTGGAAAGGGACGTGGACCATTTGGACATTAAATTTTTCCATGACCCATTCGGATACATAAATATTTTTACTGGCCTAGGCTAGGGGTATGCAATACAAACTACTAGTACAGTAGAAATATTTTGTACAAATAATGTAAAAAAAATGCAATTAAGAGAATGGTAAGAAAAATTAATATTGTAATGTCCTGTATTTGCATACCTCACGAGAGAGTTAAAGCAAACCTATATTTCTTTAAAAAAAAAAAACGACGACAAAACCTAATTATACGACTTTACACAATTTTTTTCTTCATAACTTTCTACACAACATCAAACTAGATTTCCAGTGGTGCCACCCCTGCGTCCGAATTCTGGCTCCGTCACTGATCCAGTCGAAGGCAAGCCATCTCGCCGGGACTAAAGAATTCACCAGAAATTACTTTCATGCGGCCTGACCTCAAGAACCGAACTCTGGTCAATTATATAGAAAGCAAACCTACCAACCAACGGGACTAACCTGGGCCTAAACAGAGGCGGAGGTATATAGGAGCGGGGTAGTACAATTTTTATTTAAATAATTAGTATAACAACTCTACATGGTCATATAAAATTTTCTCAATTTCTTTCACAGACGCAATTAATTATACCTGGGTGGGTGTTGTAATTGTCGACCCAAAAAATAGAACAATACTCCATCATATACAATACAATACAGTAATGTACCACACAATCTATACGATACGCTTAGTACATTTAAGTCGGCCTCTCTCGGTGTAAAATTCTCACTCCGTCACTGGGGCTATGTACGCTATCCCACACTGAACATTACAGCATTACTTGAGCTCTTAGATGCCCTTTTCAGTCTTGATCACTTAATAGAAAGCGAAATGGAAAAGGTTTTCGTAGTTTGTGGCCAATGTAGTAAAACAAAAAACCCCCTAAATTTGCAGCTGTGCTGCGCCCCAGAGTGTAGACATTTTTTGCTGTTCCATTTTGTAAGATGGCAACCCCTCACCAATTACAGACTTTGGTCATGTTAACAAGCAAAAATATCCAATAATGGGGAAATTATGTTCATTGATGAGGTTAAAATTACACAATTCTTAAATTGTCCCTGCATTTAACAATTGCTTAGCATGGCCCTAGTGCGTGACCCTATTTTAATTTTTTTTTTCGTGACTTTGACCATTAACCTTATTTTTAGCTTATGAATTACGTGAACAATTAGTAGTGCAACCTAATGGATGTTCAGAGTCGGGCCGTGACTTTTCAGGGACCTAAAGCGAAGATTAAAGATGAGACCCTTTTTTGTTGGATTATAGTAAATGATACCGAAATAAGAGCGGCATTTTAAATGTGTAAATTTTCGAGGGCCTAAATGCTGTCAAATTGAGCTGTATCTCCTAAAATACTGATCAATCAGTCACCTTTAGACAGGTGCATGTAGCGATGACGGACAAGAAAAATGTTGCACATGCAACCCATTTATGAGGACCTTATATGAGACTCATGGTATAATTGATGGGGCAAGACTCGTACATGTCAAAATCAACTGGAGTACTAAATATTCGAATGGTGGCGTTGGAGAGAAAATATTCACTGGATTCGAAGCATCAATTCTTCCAAATGCTATACATGTTGATAAACGAATTGAGCGATTCGAGCTTAAAAAATACTACGTGTATTTGAACTTATCTTGTTGATTTAATCTCAAACGAGCTAGTCGAGCCGATATCGAGTAGCTAAAATTTGGTGAGCATTATATAATCAAGCCTATAAGCTCCAGTTGTAGGCCCCACTTTTTTTTTTGAGCATATTCGTGTGTATGTTTGCATATGGCTTTAGAATTTTTATCTTCTCACAACTCTTCACTTTTACTTGGTGGAAATTGGAAGAGGAGAAGTTAGAATACAACATGCGTGTATTTTTAAATATTTACAACTTGAAGATGACAACCTAGTTTATGGGAGTAATTGGCGGAGTTGATGAGAAGTTCAGAAAACGCGAGTTTTCTGCAAAGACCATCACGGAGTCCATCAAATTGGCGGAGTTGATGACAAGTTCAGAAAATGCGAGTTTTCTGCAAAGACCATCACGGAGTCCATCAACTCATCCCATATAACGCGAGTTTGGGTTTCTTGAAAGGTTGTTTAAGGAGAGTCATACCATGATTCTTCAAAACAAAAGAAGTGAAGAACAACAGACTTATAAGCCTGTTAATCATTGGCCACTGACTTTTACTACTGCGCCCTGGGTAGAGTTAGGGTGGTTAGAGTCGCTCTTGAGGGAGCGTTTTGTGCGGTATCCGTTTTCGCCCGTCTGAACCTCTCTTCCAGCTCCAAACCAACAAGGAAATTTTGCGTCGTGCCTCCTATCTTTAGTTCGACTGCACAAAAGGATGAAAACTAAGTTTATCCGTAACCCATTGCCTGAATTTCCAATACTTTTTTCAAGTACTAAAGGAATCACGAATGTCTCCAACAATGCAGTTGTTTTGGGCCAGTCTAGGCAATTTTAGCACATCTAGCCATATTCCATATCAAGCAAAGTCATAAGTCTAGAACTCCTGCCCGGCCCACTGAGCTAAATGGGTTGCTAAAACTGGGTTCATCTTAAATGCCCAAACCCACAAACACCAACTGGGCTTGGCCCTTGCCTGTAAACCTTCGCGCAAAAATACCTTATTTGGCTTCCATTTTGACAGTTTATGCATCTGGAAGGCATTTTGCAATGTAAAGATGATTACAGCTAGAGCTCGATTACGTTGTAAAGTTCCATGATCCTTCAATTAAAAGATTGAATCCACTCAATATCCTAGTAGGGGTGTCAGTCATCTACGGTTCAAACGAGACACTCGGGTCATGATGCCAATTGCCCACTGTAAGTGTTTGGTGAGCTTCAATAGAAACCGCCACCGAGTGTCCAATACATTAGGCCGCACAGGGCTGTCTGGTCAGTTCGGTTCAAAGCACAAAAACAGAATTTGAAACATCCGGCATATAAACCAGTTAACTGAAACTTGATTACCATCTATGCTTTTTCTGCAACTCCGCCAAGCTATGTTTACTTCTGCTATACATGTTCACCTCCATTGAACATGTAACATGATGAAGACCATCGCTTCTTGTCCAGAGAGGGGAAATTATTACCTTTCCTTCAGGGCATTTTGGTCCTTTTCAGCACCTCCCTCACCTCCAGTTTCCTCTCTGGCTTATGCCTCATTGTCTGGTTTCTCTGCTAGGGTTAGTAACTTAAAACCAATAACCAGAAACAGTACATCCCATTTCCAGATGCCCCGCCACCAATTGGATTCATCAAAAAATGCTTAATATGCAATTGCCATTTCGAAGCCACCTAAGACACACCGCAAATCTTCCTCATAACCCATCATATATTCCTGACAAAATAAGAGAGAAGACAATATCACAATGCTCAGAAACGTCCCTACGTGAAGACATCACATGAATTGGGAAAGACCAGCTAAAGCTGGTCATCAGAAGATCATACTAGGAAAATCTGAGTTTGGGATCATAACTCCAGGTAATTTGCAAACAAGAAGTTATAGTGACTCATTCAGCATTTAAGTGACAAAACACACAACAGAGGTAAATGTAATAGACTCGGAAACACTGACATAATGCTGTTGCAGTCTGCTAGCATGGAACCGACCAGGAACACGTCTTATTCTTTCAATCAAAAGCATGTACTTCAATTCGAGGTAGCTGCACAACTGTTATAAGATCAAGGAATGGTGCGCTGATAGAGGGGCAAAGCTCCCAAAGCTTCACGTTCAGCATTCTCCCTCTTCACCTGCAAGAAGCGGCCGAATTTTTGTAACATCATTCTCCAACCCGCAAGGGAAAAAATCAAGGTGCCCTCAAGAGCGTAAAGATCCATGTTTCAGCAGCAAAGTTGAACAACCAATTAAAGTGCAAATAATCCCCCCCCCCCCCCCCCCAAAAAAAAAATAAAAAAATAAAAAAATAAATCCCTCTATGCACAACAAAGACCATGAAAGAATCCTAGAAAGGCCAAGGGAGCACTCACAGATGAAAAATATACTAGACACACAAGAAAAATATAATGGATATACAAGAAAAGTATTGGCCAAGACAATGAGAAACTCAAAACAACAAAACTGTAGTAGACAGAACGTAAAATGTATAATCCCATGTTTCTCCAGGAACACTGGCATGCCATCTTTTCAAAAACAGATCTACTCTCATTTTTTCTCCCTGGAGACACTAATAGCTTTCTCTCGCTCTGAAGCACTAGAAAGCAGAAATGCTAGCAAACAAATGAGGCATCCAAATTTCATCGTGCTCCCAAAAGATGAGTAAAATGCGGGACTTAACCAAACAGCCTATAGAATAAGAAAAGTAAAAAGCATTCTAGTTTACAAATCTAACTTACGAACAACTAGCTTTGACACCAGATCAGAACCAAGTACTCAACATCTGACTAATCATTCGGCATCTAAATACAAGATAATTGAAGACAGGTAAACTGAAAACAGAGGGTTCCTTGAAAGACATTTGACTTCGAACACAAATAACATCGCAAATAGCAAAATAAAATCAGTGCAGCTCCAGAAAGATCCTTTGTTTCCTTCTCAATACTAAGGCCAAGTTTCCCATTTTTAGCACCCATTGCTAAAAGTCATTTTTTGCCTACAAGTGCTAAGAGCTAAGTGCTAAAAGTCAAGCCAAAAAAAGGAAGGGATTTAAAAAAGAAGAAGAAGCACCTGGGATGCTTTTAGCAGTGGGGAATTGGAAGTGCTAAAAGTTATGGGTGCTAAAAACGGGACACTCAACCTAAAAATAGACAAATACTTCAAAGAATGACAAGGTAAGAGTGCACAAATTATTTAACCACTTACAAGGGCCAACATATCTTGCAGATAACTCATGAATGGTGTCTGCATTGCCTGAGAGAGAGTTAATAGAAAATATGGGTCAGCAATTACAAATCCAATATGCTTGCACACCCAAACAGATCCACCAGAAAAGTGGAAGTCTAGTGCTCATATCTATTCTTAGAAACAACCATCAAACACACAGACAATACAAATTGGGTAAATGCTTTTCTATATAATATATTCCAATCAAATCGATTTGGATCTGAAGTCATATGACTACTTGCTCCTGAAGCCATTGAGAATCAATCTGGTATGGAAGAGTATGATCACGAGCTGATAAGTAGGTAGGTTCCAGTGAAAATTCGTTATCATATATTGGATTGCAGAAAATTCGTTATCATATATTGGCCTGCAGAAAATTCATTATTTCTTGATGCATCCCAGAAAAGCTAGCTCCAAATCATTTGAGAGCATAGATCAGCCTCCGATGTAGATAAAAAACAGTCCAGTACTGTTGCAATCGGAACATACCCAAAGCATAAAATAGTAATAAAAATTTGAGAGTTTGAAGTCAGATTGTATTATTGTAAAAATAAGAAAGAAAATGAACATAATTACCAGCACAGGTGCTTTACACAAACAAAAGAGACCATTAAAACGTAATAATAAATTTCAAATGTGTGTGATACGCACTCTCATAATCACTATCATTCTGTTGAGCATTATAAAACCTTTTTCCCACCCAAAATTGAAAACACTTCTGAAAAAACAAAAATAGGAAGGAAATAGCCAAAAGCACCAAGAGGCCTGCAAAGGAATCCAAAAAAAAATCTTGGGCTCCAAACTAAATGTTATAGGAAACTCCAACTATTAAGAGTCTATATTAGGAACTAGGAAGTACTACTTTTATTAAGAGTCTATGTTAGGACTTTTTCATAAAAGACGACTTCTTTCCAAACAGTTTGTCATTAATTTAAGAAGTGTGTTATTAGATAGGATTGAAAAACTAAGTACAATAACACTTTGGTGGCTAATCCCCAATTAAAAGGATTGTTGGTGGTTGAAGATCACTTGTAGGGTTAGAATCCTATCACCAGGACATAGGAATGCTTAGGGGTGAGGGTGCCTAAGATTTCCCATAATACACTTTATAACCTATACGTTGATGAGCTTTCAAAAAATGTCGACAAAACTTAATCAATCGGCAACCCCATAGTTTAGTCACTTTAGAGAACTCATCTTAAGGCATTAACCCAATAACTTTTACTATATTTTTAGGGTAATTCATGTGTCATATCACTTCTTTTCAGTAATCATACCTTAAAGAATTAATTGCAATCAAATGGGGTTTTGATATGTACACTAGACCTTAAATAAACCAAATAATAAATTGCAAATCAAGACGAGACCAACATAGGTAGGTTGAGTTGAAATGTGCTTGCAACATTTCATTGATCATTTTTTCATGTTTCTACTAATTAAATGAAACTAATACTGTTGGTCATACAGTTTAGCAATAAAGCACCGACACTCATAATGCTTGATTGCTTGAAGGGCCAGGCCGTATGTCCATTAATTTTAATTGCTTTTTTTCATAGGGACACGAGAGAGGAGACACGACAGGAGTTAAACATGCAATTTTTAAAATTTTAAGGTAAATGTGTATTACTTCAAATATATTGGGTTAAAAGCGTAATATGATGTGTATACAATCCTCATTCTTCTACTGTTCTACATATAACTACATTTCCACTAGTTTAAAATAATATATTTTTTTGTTTTTTAAATCTATTTTTGTATCTGAGTATTCATTTCTTTTTCTAGAAATCCCGTGTCCATGTTGATTTTAAGTCTGTATCTTAAGTATTTTCCTATCAAATTGGAGTTTAAAATCAGAACAAAAACTTTGACTCGTACAAATACATGAAAATTTTCGCAAAATTTCAGCACCCCTGGATAATTCAAAATCCAGGTTCCGTCACAGAGTAAATTCAAGAGAGAGAGAGAGAGAGAGAGATAGAAAGGGACCTGAACGTCCCCAGGGAGGTACTTGTGCTTCAAAGAGAGGTCCAAAGCTCGCTTGAGGCGCTGGTTCCTGGGGTCTATAACCTCCCTAGGGAGACGATTCAATGCTTCCTTAATGTCCAGATCGTACAGATCGTCGTATCGAAGACCTTTTTTACACAAATTCAAGTAGAAAATATTAAATCAAAGAGAAATGTGAAATTCAAACCATCTAATAAAGCTTCAAATTACGGTTTCGAGATTGAACATGTGTATATACTATATAGTAGATATAAAGATGGATATATATATATAGGGAGCACTTCTAGTCCGGGCTCCGGACCTTCACATTCCCGATATTTTTTTTATGATCTGAACCGTTCAATGTGTTTAAAACGTGTTTTTAAGGGCCACGCGGGAAATCATCAAAAAAAAATATCGGGAAGGGCTTGATCCTAACAGTTTTTCACAAAACTGTAAAAGTACAGTTTTTGTGAAAAACTGTTCGGATCAAGGTCTTCCCGGTATTTTTTTTTGATGATTTCTCTCGGGGACCTTTAAAAACACGTTTTAAACACATTGGACGGTTTGAATTTTGTCAAAATAATTTTTAAAACCTTCAAAACACCCAAAAGCTTCCAGTCGGGGATCCCTGACTGGAAGCTGGGTCTATATATATATATATATATATATATATATATATATATATATATATAAAGAGAGAGAGAGAGGCTAACCGTATTTACGGAGGCGATTGGAGATGGATTTCATGTGTTGTTTTGCGAACCAGTTCTTCTTTGGGTCTACGAGCCATTTTGTGAATGACGATGCCATTCCTTTCCTTCTTCCAAGCTCTCTCTCTATATATATCTCTGGAAGAATCCCGAAGAGGTGAGCCAGGAAAAAAACAATACTACTAGGAAAAAATCCTGAACTTCTGGGAAATATGAACGGCGTCACTAAGTTGGCTCGCATAGTTATTCAAAACAAAGCTAAACGAAAAAGGTAATTTAATAAATTTTGTCCTTGAAAGTGTGCAGAGGAGGATACAAACGAAAGGGTAATTTTATAAATTCACTGAGTGTAATTATAGAAAATGAAAATGTGAAAATCAATTAACATTTGAGAATACGAAAAAATAGCGTTTTAGGTCCTTTTTTTAATATCCAGAAAGTAAATTTGACACCATGGTTGAGGCAAGAATGTTACTACTATATAGTGCTAAATTTTGATGACAGTCACATTAGGTTGTGCAAATTTATTCACCTTCACTTCACCTAACGAGCGAATAAATTTGCACTCTACATTTGACAAGATCCCACATCTCCAAATTCGAAACAATATTGGAGATTCTATAGTTCAGGAGGTAATTTGGAAAAAATATGATAGTTCTGGGTGGTGAGAGGTAATTAAGCCTAATATGAGCCCAACTGATACGGAGGCAAACAGAAAAGAGGGAGAGGGAGAGAGAGAGAGAGAGAGAGAGAGAGAGAGAGAGAGAGAGAGAGAGAAGGGGGGTTTGGAAGGCCGAATGCCAGAAAGATACA
Source organism: Gaultheria prostrata (assembly GCA_036023075.1). Classification (NCBI taxonomy): domain Eukaryota; kingdom Viridiplantae; phylum Streptophyta; class Magnoliopsida; order Ericales; family Ericaceae; genus Gaultheria; species Gaultheria prostrata. The sequence goes on from JAXBDA010000490.1 coordinate 58,682, forward strand.
GATGACAATCTAGAGAGAGAGAGAAACGGCGGGTGATGGGGAGAGAAATGTGGTGGCATGGGAAGAAGAAGGTGGTGTCGATTGGCGGAGGAGGAGGTGGCAGAGGGAGTTTGCCATTCTCAAGCGCAAGCGATTTTGAACATCATAATACTACTAATATATCAAGGGACGAGCGTAGCTCTTACGGCAGCCTCTCCATCGGTATTCTTCCTTCTCTCGGTGCTCACACCAATCGCAACACCAAAGTTCGCCGCTTCATTATCTCCCCATTTGATTCCCGTTACAGGTCTCTCTCTCTCTCTCTCTCTCTCTCTCTCTCTATATATATATATATATATATATTTACTTTCACGAACGTATCCGTTCGTTTGACTGAATACGAGTATCGGATTGAAATATATGGGCAAGGCGACCGAATATCCGGTGTTTGGGTAAAATATGTAGGAACCCAGTTAAACTGCATTGGAGTAGGGGCAGAGCCAGAATTGTTAACCATTGAGGTGAAAAACATAAGCAATAATTGGAAAAATGATAAATATTGTAGTTTTAATTGGTTTCTTGTGGCAATTCTTTAATACTTGTGGGGGGGATTAATACCAGGTGTCCCACGCCAGCTTACGCGCACACTAATTCCTGTAATTCCTGTAGCGCGCTCTCACAGCCGTTTCACATGCTTACACGCGGGGTGAGTCAGACTTAACCCTATAGCCTTCCTATAGCTCTTTCACGCACTTACGTTTGGTGGGTTGGCTCCAAGAGTTGCTGGCAAAGAACCTGAGACCTTAGGAGAGAGCTAACCCCTGAGTTCAGGCTAATACCACATGGGCAACCCCTTGGGGTTTAAGTTCCTATAAGTTATTATAAAAACTTAGACATAGGTTTGAGAAGTTTTTCAAATGAGTACTCACTTGCCACAATGTGGCTCCGCCCTTGAATCGGAACCAGTAAGGTCTCCATGTAGTATTAATAATCCGATCAATATTCTTCTCATGAAATGGTGTATCTGGTGGCTACCATCTCTATTACTCTCTTCGAAGCAATATGCGTCCTTAGTTCTTTTGTTGATTTACATTTGTCTCAATTTTAAATGAGAATGTTAATGTGTCAATACAAACAGAGAGATGTGTGTGTGGAATATTGTGGATAAAGAATCACCCAATCAGGTTGCTGGACAATATACATTCTCTTCTAGTTCCATTCTCTTTCGGAGGAATTTGGGTTTTTCTCTATTTCATCTTTTGTGTACTTTCTTTTATAATGTGGAGGGTCCTACAGGTTAGGGTATGTGTATTGGCGTTCCAACTTCCATGTATACCTGGTAATTACGCGCCTAAGTCTTAGTACAAACCTCAAGAGGAGGAAGGAATGGTTGCTAACCATTAGTCCACCCCTTGAGATTCGACCTGAGGCGCATTAAATGAAGTTCACGTCCTAGAGACTCAGCTAGCCCCAGTGGTTTGTGTAACTTTTCAGTTGTATAGAATATGCAAAAATGTGGGTGTGTACGTGGATTAGGTCTCTGTGTCACTTCATTTATGTAACATTTGGTCATTTTTGGTTTTAACTAGATGGTGTATTCACACAACAGCTGTGCAACAATTATACCAATATCTAGATTATCAAATCCTTAATTGTTCACCATAAAAATTTGAGATATTGAATGGAGGTGGCGGGAGAAAAAAGGAAAAAGCTGAAACCCAGGTATAAAACCAAGTAAAACCAAGGCATTTGTATGGTGATAAAACCATAATTTAAAACCAAGGCATTTGTATGGGGAAAATGGGCATGTGAAAGTGTTGCATGGCTTCCTGAAATGGGAACACCGAAATGGTAAGCAGGATTGTGGACTTTTCAACTATAATGCATTGTTTTGGCTGCGCTGTGGTTTTAATTTTATGGATCTTGCTATGCTTCAGTTACATTTTGGATTTTTCCCTTGAGAATATGATGTTTCAATTTGTTGCTCTGTATTCTAGCAAAATTAGAATACTTGCAAACTTTTGTGTTTTCTGATGAGCTAGTACTATGCTCACATTTAGGTTGTGAAGAATAATCCAAAGTAAGAGAGAAAGGAATGCTCCCATTGCAAAAACTAGTATGTTAGTCTGCAAAGCTATGATTCTTTTGCTTCCCATTTATTTCTGTGTCGTTATGTAGTTTATTTTTCACAAGTACTATATAACTGTACTGTAGTAGGTTTTGGATTCATGCTCCAAGACCCAAGCAATCATTTTTTCTTGATTGGCATAAATTGTTGGTTTATTGCTTTAAATTTCGATGATATAGTTTCATGTTCTATTCACTTCGTAAGTTTTCTTTTTCACTTTAATCTAGTGATGAACACATTTACTTATCTTACTCCATGCTTGGTTCAGCTGATTATGTGAACAGAATAAAGGTGTATTCTCAGTATCTCATGTGGAGAAACTAGAGTATTTTCTGGTAGGAGTGTCAACGGTCCGGTTTGGTCCGGATTGGTATGAATCCAAGGACCAAACCAAAAGTCTACGGTTTGGTTCCGAAGCAATCAAAAAATCGTGGTTCGGTTTATGGTTTATCCACGGATTATTTACATTCCACTAAATAAAAAAAAAACAAATTCCACATTTACAATGTATCTTTTGGAACCCATTCATCAGCAACTTTTAAATTTTAATAACCTTCACAATGTAATTTCAAACAACACCAGGAGCAATAAGTCAAAAGAGATTCACATTGAAGAGAGTAGCAAAAGAGGCAACAATGAAGTAAACCATTTTCTTAAAGAAATAATAAAACGAAGATTTGGACCCCAAAATGAGTAAAGCAAATGGAAAAAGGATTGACTAATCGGACACTAAACAATATAACAAAGATTTGGACCCCTTTAGGGTAAATTCATAATTAATAATATGTTTAATTATAATTTTTATTCGAATAGTATATATATATATTTTAATTTTCTTATTTATTAAATTCTCACGGTCCGGTTCGGTTTATCCACGGTTTTTTGATGAAAATCCATGGACCGAACCGCGAAGCACAGTTTTCTAATTTTTCTATCCATGTCTGGACCATTAACCCACGGACCTAATCCAAAACCTACGGTACGGTTCGGTTCGGATTCACGGGTTTTTATTGACAGCCCTATTTTCTGGTGTATGCATTTTGTGTCTTTTCTTTCTTATGACTGGGAAGACAATCACTTTCTTGATCCTTTTTTTGTCTAACGAGTGTCAGTTGTTCAGTATGATTTTAAGTTGATTAGTTTTTTCTTCCCTTCTTCTGGGTACGAGATTTAAAATAGCACGTATAACTGACCTTTGCAGGCTTTGGGAGATATTTCTGGTATTTTCGGTCTTCTACACGGCTTGGGTCTCCCCCTTTGAATTCGGATTCCTACATGAACCCACGCCACGTCTCGCCATCATTGATAACGTTGTCAACGGATTTTTTGCCATTGACATCATTTTAACCTTCTTTGTAGCCTACCTTGGTAAAGCCACTTACCTTCTCGTTGATGAGCCAAAGCTGATTGCTTGGAGATATGCAAAAACCTGGTTGCTGTTTGATGTGATTTCCACCATCCCTTATGAGCTTGCTAAGAATATTGTACATGTTCAATATGGCCTTTTCAATATGCTTCACCTTTGGCGTCTTCGGAGAGTGAGTGCCATGTTTGCAAGGTGAGCTAATTGAGCAATTTATTTATCATTTGATAAGTTTTGGATGTATTACAATCCATTTTGTTATTCTATACCATGATTAGTGATCTGTCAGTACATTAATTCACTATCTTTGAGTTTGGTTGTTTAGTGAGTCAAGTTTTACTGAGTGACAATCTTGTTAGTTAAGGATTCTCTTTATAATTGCTGCAATACAACTTCAATAATCTTATTAGAGGCTGTCTTTTGATTTATTATTCACAGGGAGAGATAGAAACCATTGCACTCTGTAGCTAATCGAAACATTTTCTTTGATTCACAATTCACGAAAGTAAATAGTAATAACTGCTTGTATTTGTTATTGTTTAATATTGGAAGTTGTTTGCTACAATGTCGAGTCAACTTATTACCTTACGCATGACTGTCAACATTTTTTAGAGGCAACGACAATCTAATAATAAAACTGGCAAAAGTTTTTTGGTGATCTTTTTTTGGACCTATAGCCTCAATATTATCATTACTATATTTCCATTTCTCATCACGGGATTTTTCATTCATAGTGGTCTGTTTATTTTGTTTGTGGTATTTTATCTGAAATCATATTATCTCAGATTGGAGAAAGATAGACACTTCAGTTATTTTTGGGTTAGATGTGCCAAGCTCATCTGTGTAAGTGCATCTAATAAATTTTTGTTTTCAATTTTAGTGAAAGAGAGGATTTTTCGAGATTATCATTCTAAACAGTCTTCTGACGCCTGTGTAGGTAACTCTATTTGCAGTTCATTGTGCTGGCTGCTTCTACTACTACCTAGCTGATCATTACAAAGACCCCCAAAAGACATGGATTGGAATTTCTATGGGGGGAGACTTTAAGAATCAGAGTTTGTGGATTCGATACGTGACGACAATCTACTGGTCCATCACCACTCTAACCACCACTGGCTATGGTGATTTGCATCCTGTTAATACACAGGAGATGGTCTTCGACACATTTTACATGCTCTTCAACCTTGGATTGACGTCATATCTGATCGGAAACATGACCAACTTGGTTGTCCATATCACCAGTCGAACTAGGCAATTTGTGAGTAAATACCTTTTTTCGCTTATGTTAATAATGATCTATGATTTAGATAATTCTGTGCACAGTTTTTCTAGGTTAGGTGAGCTATTTAGGTCTTAAACTAGTTTGACTCTAGTTATGATTCTTTGGCAAAGCTTCCCACTCAAAACTTTTTATGGATGTGCCGATTTAGGTGTGGAAAACATAAAATATATATATGGATCAACTTCCAATAAGGGCCCCTTATTGAACTATTCCATGCGGGACCTAGCCAATTTTCGTGTTTCCGGACCTAATTTTGATGATCCAAACCGCTCAATGTTTTTAAAATGTGTTTTTAAGGGCCCCGCGAGAAATCATAAAAAAAAATACCCGGAAGGGCTTGATCCGATCAGTTTTTGATAAAAACGCTATATATAACGTTTTTATCGAAAACTGATCGGATCAAGCCTTTCCGGGTATTTTTTTTTTTTTTTTATGATTTCTTGCAAGGGCCCTTAAAAACACGTTTTAAAAATATTGAGCGGTTTGGATCGTCAAAATTAACTCGGGAACAGTGAGGTCGGCATGGTAAGTTCAATAAGGGGCCCTTATTGGAAGGTCTTTATATATATAGCTCTGATGGTGAAGATGCTCCGCCAAGCACTTCTCCAGGACGATAAATGCATCCAGCAATGCCTTGACCTATATACGATACTGTTTATCTTACAATTCAAAGTTAGAGCATGAGGGCACTTGCATGGAATAAAATTACTTGCGAGGTTATGATTTTATTATCAATTAGTGCTGGTTTTATTTCTCTAATTTTTTATGGGGGGGATATCTCCTTGGTCCCTTTTTGTTTGTAAATTATCTCCACTTATCAGAAAAAGAGGGAAGTGGTGGTATATTTCAGCTTGTTCTTTGTTTGATAAATGATTTAGCTGATTACTTTCATGTGCTGTAACGGATATTTCTCTGTGGACGCTCAGAGGGAATCTATTAAAGGCGCCTCAAGTTTTGGGCAAAGGAACCAACTACCACCTCGCCTGCAAGATCAGATGCTTGCTCACTTGTCTTTGAAGTTCAGAACTAATTCAGAAGGGCTACAGCAACAAGAGACTCTTGATGCGCTTCCTAAAGCCATTAGATCAAGTATCTCACACTTTCTCTTTTATTCAGTTGTCGACAATGTGTACTTGTTCCGGGGGGTATCAAACGACTTACTTTTTCAACTGGTAATTACTTGCATTACCTTTATCTTTTTATTTGTGTTATTTTTATGAAGAAGACTTCATTTCCCGCACCCAGTGACAAATTCTGCTTTACTATTAACCTGTACTGAATAAGGGAGGACATTTGCATGCTAATTATCTGGATGCACATCAGAGAATTTCTACATTCACATGCCTATTACCCTTTTATGTTTCCTTGACATCCTAGTATTTCGAACTTCATAGGTTTCGGAGATGAAGGCAGAGTACTTTCCTCCGAAAGAAGATGTCATTTTGCAAAATGAAGCACCGACTGATCTTTACATTCTGGTTACTGGAACAGTCGTAAGAAACAATCTCTCTCTCTCTCTCTCTCTCTCTCTCTCTCTCCAGAAACAGTTAGGGAAGATATAACAAAATAAAATGAAGGGTGTTTATAGGAGTAATTTTCAGAGAGCATCACTCCAAATGAGAACTGGATTGGTATTCTGCTGCAGTTTTGCTTTCTCTTTGGTGTCGGAAATAAATTGACAGTGTGTGTTTGGCAAGTAAGGAACGGAAAAGAGAGGGAAAGGGTCATAGATTGTTGTTTTAGTTTCGTTTGGAGAAGCCGAGAAGGCAAGGTTTGAAGTCTTAGCAGATCAATTATGTCGTTTGGTCTAGCAAAGGAAATACAGTGTAACTGTTACATTTATCCCTATAACCTTGCTTCTAGCAAGTTTGTTAACTTATTACAGTAGCGTTGGTGTAGGCTTACAAATTCTCTCTGTAGTTTGCTAAGGTATTAGTAGGGTTATGTACTTATTGTTTCTCCTTTCAGAAAATACTTTCCTTTAGAGATGGATTTAAATATTGAGCAAAACCTTGACTTCCTCCTCTATTCATTTTGATTACACTCTCACACATGTCAAACAAGCGAAATAAAACTTATTTTCTGATAGCCTTTGTTTCCTCTCAAAAGCCACCTTGCCAAAAACTCTTGGGAACTGTTGGAACTTGTGGCTCATAGGGAGAGGTACTGAGAAGTTCTTGTAAAGGCCAGATGCGAAGTGGAGTAAGGGAAGCGAAACTGTTTGGGTTGGGCTGTAGGCCCAAAGGTTTGGGGGGTGCGGTATGGTACGGTGTAATTAGGGTTGGAATAGGAGTAGGCGTATAAATACTCTCTATTGTAAAACCTTGATAGACTTAATCAAATAAGAGACTCACTCTCGCTCCCGTGGACGTACCCGGTTTTTTGGGAACCACGTAAATCTTGCTGTCAATTTCTTTGTTGTGTGTGCGATAGATTTAGTGCTAATAGAAACCTAACACACATGGACCTTTATTTATAATATAACTTGACTTGTTACAATACTAAACTAACCAATATGGGACTTGTCTTTCAGACGAAAGCGCCCAGTGAATTCTCATTAGATAGTATGTGGTACTACCAGGAACTTGGAATGTCAAATTGCTCGACTTAAAATTTTTGTGTACCTACAATTAAAAACTAACCAACTAAATCATGGCCAATTAATAGGATTATTTTGTCATGGCTAACTTCAAATTCTGCCAGAAAGAGCTTCTGGAGTCTCCTAAAATTGAAAATAGGACTTCATGTTGAGTTATCTCTTGTTTTTCCTTCCCTCTCGCAAATTTCAGCTTCTGATATGGGATTTTTTGTGCAGGATCTTATTATTCAAAAGAATGCAATAGAACATGTAAGTTAGAAATTGTGTTCTTTCTCATTTGCATTTTATGGCATACATCTCTTTTGTGCTTGTGAGAAAAGAAGGGTTGCACAAATGTTCACGTTTGTTAAATAGATTTCATGTGCAATGGATGATTGCAGGTTGTTGGAGAGTTAAAGACAGGGGATGTTTGTGGTGAGATAGGTGTTCTTTGTTACAGGCCACAAGTATTTACTGTTCGCACTAAACGACTGAGTCAGCTTCTCCGATTGAATCGTACATCATTTTTGAACATTGTCAAGGCCAATGTTGGCGATGGGACAATTATCATGAACAATCTTCTTCAGGTCTAGAAATTTGACGCATTATTTGCATTTATCTTGAATTAGTAACTGATGGTTACGCACAAAAGTTCCTCCAACTGATAACTCATTTCAAAGATTTTAATTTCCATAAATATAGTTTGCAATATTTGTACTCAGCATAAGAAGAAGAATGTTTGAAGGAATTCTATGTACAGTGAGTGTATCCTGTTTGCATTTAGAAACTGTTTTGCTATATCCCTTTTGGGTAAAGTGAAACTGTTTTGCTGTCTCTTGTAGAATTGACATGGGGCTATACTTGGTAATAGTTGCTTGGAATTTCAAAAAGTTTATTGGGAGACAAAAATTAGGGATAGGTTCAAGAAACTCGCACCCACTACAGTCATTTAGAAGCTCAAAATACTACACGGTTGATAATGATCTTTCCAGTCTATAAGAAGGGTTTAGCTTTTATTATGAATGAGGGATAATGCTTCTTGGGGATGCGCCGGAGTTAGGCAACCTAAAGGCAAAAATGTGGATATCAATAACATAGGATGACATACTGTCATGATAATGCGTCCATTTTCATGAGTTTTATATGTCCGCAATCAAGTGATATGTGTCAATCAATTTTTCATAGAAAGTAGCACTGGTACTGAAAATTGCGAATTCTTGTAGCTTCTTTAGGTGCGTAATTTGGGTAATTAAAGTTTTTGCGCTATAATTGTGGGTGATACAGCATTTGAAAGAGCGGAGGGACCCTCTGATGGAAGCAATTTTGACAGATACAGAGCACATCCTAGCTCAGGGAAGAATGGATTTGCCTCTCAGTTTATGTTTTGCGGCCATGAGGGGAGACGATCTGCTGTTGCATAAGTTGCTGAGACAGGGCATGGATCCAAATGAATTGGACAGCAATGGGCGATCAGCTCTGGTGTGCAGCTTCCTTTGATCTACTCATTACATTTCAATACCAGCTTCAAAATAAATGTCAAATTTCAAGGTTGTAGTTATACCTTTTCTTTTATACTACAGCATATTGCGGCATCAAAAGGAAGCATAGATTGTGTGCTTGTACTCCTGGATTATGGAGCAGATCCCAACAGAAAAGGTATAAAATCTTTTTTGTTATCCGTTCTGGTTCCTCCTTTTTTGATACTGTTATTACTGTTTTTTCTCCTTTGATATTCCTTTCTATTTACTTATCCACGTTTACAATTTTGTTTGATCTCTAACTTGTAATGTGGCCTCTAGAAATGGAAATTATATGACTTCTTAAGGATGTGTATGGACCATGGATTTGTGGAGGGATTTATGGAAGGAAAGTGGAAGATGGAGTGAAGATGCTAATTTTGTGTCTTTGATTTCCCTTTTACTTTCCTTTCCCTTAACAAATCCCTGCACAAATCCATCCTCCAAACACAACCTTTGGTTGAGATCAACCAATTTCCACCAAAGAAATGCTGGAAGTACTCTTTTGAGGCCAAGTAGGACCGGACCATTCGAGTTTTCCGTACCTTTTTTAGGACCCCTATGAATTGTGCTTATTATGTGTACATTGAATGACGATTTCCAAATTATTTTCGAATTTTCTTAGTACTCGATCTATTTCGTGAGAATTTCTACTATATGTGGAGTGAAAGACAACTATTCACAGATTATTTAAATGCATCAACTCTATTCATTTGGTTTGATAGAATATGTAAAAGAAGCAATTTTTATGGTTTTCCCAGATAAAAGATCATGGAGACATATTCGTTTCCACATGTATTTATTCAACCAATAAGTCCTTCTGACAAATTACATGCTAAGATCCTAAACATATAGAATGAAATATATAAGACGTAACCTAGTAATTTTTACTCTTATTTTTATTCCTAACGGCTTATTTAAAATGATCTTATCCTAAAAGCTAAAACTTTTTTTTGTGCATGCCTCATCGAAACTAAATTTTTGGCTTCGTCCCTGCAACTACCATTCGCCTTTTATGACATGATTATAGCCTGTAATGGTTCCATATCGTTTATGCAGATTCAGAAGGGAATGTTCCCCTGTGGGATGCACTTTTGGGGAGGCACGAATCTGTAATAAAACTACTTAGGGACAATGGTGCGAAGATATCCGCCGGTGATGTTGGTCAGTTTGCTTGCTTTGCCGTTGAGCAAAACAACTTAGACTTGCTCAAGGACATCATCAACCATGGCGGAGACATAACATTGCTCAATAGTTTGGGGACTACTGCACTTCACACTGCTATTTCTGAAGAGAATACTGAGATAGTGAAGTTCCTAGTAGACCAAGGAGCTGATATTGATAAGCCAGATGTCCACGGGTGGACTCCAAGGAGTTTGGCTGAATATCAGGGACATGACGAGATAAAAGCTCTATTTCAAACCGTGAAAGAAACTGGAACCCAACCTGTTTCTGTTCCTGAGACACATGGTGGGCTCTACCTTAACAAGTACCAGAGTGAGCCCACAATGGCTATTTTCACCCCTGAAGTAGACCCAAAAACTGATGTCAAAGAAGTTAGATGGGCAGTTGGCCAACAGCGAAGGAGGGGTAACAGTTTTCACAATTCACTGGTCGGGATCATTTCAGCTGCCAATAGACCCACGGAAGGTATTGTGCATGGGTCTTAAAGTTCATTAATTTAAAGAAAACCCATGGGTTTACTTCCTGTGGAATTTTCAGTTGAGGGCCCTGGAAGTAATCACTTTGTCGAACTTGAGCAAATTTAACGAGGCTGTGTGTAGTTATTTTTTACGGAATAACAAAGGAAAAAACAAAAGAAAACATGGAATTGATTATTTCATTTAACTCGGATTTGGACTTGGTTAAGCAAATATTACGAGGGTATATGTATAATGACTCTAACATTACCAATAACTACTAAATTTAAAGGAAAGAAAAAAGTAGGATTCCATTCCACGATATGAAGTTCTAGGCTTCTAGCTTTTGGCCACCATCCCATCATGATTTTCTTGTGGCAGGGGGAAAAGTGCGGCTCTTTTTATCTGGTTGTGAGCAACAAGGGCTTCGAACCTGTGGCACGGTTGGTTCGTAGCCATTTGCTCTCATCCTATAAGCATGTTTCAATGCCATCTCCACTGGGATTTGTTCTCATGAGTACCCTCACAAAATGAAACCTTTCCTGTCCCCCCGCCTTACGTAGGAATACATAAGCTATCCGTGCTTTGAAAGAAGAGAAGATACTTGTTGCGAGTTGCAAAATTTACTTCTCACTTGTCTATTTGTGGGATCGTTCAAGTTTTTAAGGAACTGTCTAAGTAATGTTCTGAACTTTTTGATGATTCATGATACTGTTGTCTTGAGAATTTTTAATTCAATGATTTCATAGTAATTTGTTAAATATTGTTCAATTGCATGGGCTGAAATTCATGAGTTTTAGACTTGAATTACTATAATACTTCAAATCTAATGTGTAAACTTCCCGACTCCTGAGTTAATACTTTTGTATGAATGCTTAGATTTTTTGTTAATTACAAGATGTATCAAACCATGCAGGTGAGAGTGGCCTTTTACCGTCTTCATACAGATTCACAAATCCATCAAACTTGGGCAGTAACCGCACGAGAGTAACAATTAGTTGCCCAGAAAAAGCAGAAGTTGCTGGGAGGCTCACATTTCTGCCCGATTCTCTTCAAGAGCTACTTGCTTTAGGCACCCAGAAATTTGGGGTCCCTCTTACTAAAGTTTTGATGAAAGATGGAGGTTTAATCGAAGATATTGAAGTTATTAGAGATGGTGATCATCTCATTCTTGCTGGTGACGGAGGAGCTGCGAATCCAGAGAATTAAGAGGTCACCTCCTGTTTCCATGTGTTAACTGTATCTTCTTGGCCCCATCTTAGAAGATGAAAATACCTGTACATTCTTTGCCTTATAGCTCATAAATCATAATCCCATGTCATTATTTCAAAAACTTGAGGGCAGAACATGTTTTTCTTGCCCAATTTCTTCGGGTTTCATTATCCAAGGTTGTGGATTGGTTGTGAATAGTTGATGGTGGAAATCCCATGTCGTATCTATTACTTATCTATTGCTGTTATAATTGGGACCCTGTACATAATGTATGTGTCTTTATCTCTACCAAGGTAGTGAGCCCATCCGGCTGTCCATCTTGATAAAGAACGCTTGGATTTGAATCTAAACAATGGATGACTTGGATTAAATCTGAGCCGTCGGTTCCGAGATGGAAGGCTGTATGAGACTCACTACAGGTCCCCGATTCCCAAAAAAGTTGTTGCTGCTTACTGGGATACCAATAATAGCACATTTTAACTTAAGTTGGGGCGACAGTATTTTGGGTAACTTATGCTTACAGCTTTTATGAGGGAAAACGTAGCCTAAAGAAGCTGGGGAAAATGGTGCTATCCAATGATGTTTCCAAAATCCACTTTGAACTAAAAAAAAAAAACTGCGGTGGGAGACTTCATTGAACAGAGAGGGTAAGAGGTATTTCACTTAACCCAATCAACTAGGAAATTTTTTGAGTGCCTGGTGGGCATGGCCACCTGGTGCCGAGCACGATCTCGGCCATAAATAATATTTTGAACGGCCCAAATTTCTCCCTCTCCCTCCCTCCCTCCCCTCTCTTTCTCTCTCTCTCTCTCTCTCAAATCAGGGCCGTCCAAAACACTTTTGGACGGCTGAGATGTGTGCTCGGGTACCACGTAGGATGGTGCCTGCTCGGCACCGAAGAATTTCTCATCAACTAGGCAATTGTTGACTAGTGAAATTACCCTCTTACCCTCTGCTCAGAAAAGGAGAAAAGAGACTTCATTGAATTCTCCTGAGGCTTCATTATAAGACAGAATTTTTTTATCATGCTTTTGTATATATTACAAGTTGTATAAGAGTTGTTCAAATCCCATTTCTAATATTCCAATAAAGGATCATAAAAACAAGCCACAATCCTTCAAATGTGTGTGAAGATTCAGAACCAGTGACTTTGTAGTTGAAGGAACTAAGGGTGAAAAGAACTGGAGATACCGAACCAGCCCAAAAAAAAATAAAAATGGCTTGGTTTGATTTTCTTAGGCATTGATCCGATTCGATTTGGAATGTAAAAAACACTTCAAACCGGATCGGTTGGAATTTTGGTCCTAGGAAAACCATATTAAATGGAACCGACTCTTGTGACACTAACTAAACTCAGTTACCGGCCCTGCTCTTGCATGCATATCATTGTTCACTCATCAACTTGGATTAACATCTTAACTTTCTAACAATTTACATCAGGTTGCCTGCCTCACTCACTCCATCATCGATTGCGCTACCCGAGCTCGCTCTCATCAGCCATCTCTTTCCTTTTCTTGATTTCTGTTGTTTGTAGGTATTTAAAAACTGATGAACAGAAAAATACCAGATGAAAACCAAGATGACTGATTTGGATGAAAATTGGCTGACCAAACCGAGCCGATTTCAACCAAAGTAGGAACCTTTTTGATCTCAAATTAGCCTAGGAACACATTTACAACCAGGAGGCCCTTCTGGCTAGTCATGCTAATTAATAGGCAATTGAGAGTTGAGAAGTAATGCAAGGTTTGTAGTAGGGCTGTCTAGCGGATCATCCGATTCGCTTAATCCGCCCAACTCGATCCGTCCGTTAACCCATCCATGAATGTAACGGATGGTTGCGGTTTGAGAATTCCTTGTCTGGCGGTTCAGGATACGGTTCAGGTCGGAACCGTTCAGATCCGATCCGTGGACACCCCTAGTTTGTAGCACCTTCAGAAAGGACAAAAGAGGCCATGAAGGACCTTAACACACAAACAGAGAGATTCACCATCAATTCCCTCTACCTCAGCTTTGTTTTGGATATTCATTTTGTTTAATTATGATATTTATGCTTCTATATAATTTATCTAAAAGAAATATTCCCTCTAAAACAACACACGTACAAAATCTTCTAGCTGTATTAACAACTAGAAGCCCAAATAGGTAAGAAGGAAGAAAATAAAGGAGAACTCTATACCCTTCATCCAGCAATTTTGATTGACAGTAAGTAAAAAAGACGACCCAGTTCCGTCTCATTTCGCATCCATTTTTTCTGCCAATTTCCTTTGCAAGTTTACAAGTCGCGATTTAAAACCATCCTTTAAGCAACCTAGCTAGTGGCTCCACCTACTGGGATTATATAGTGTATCAGTATATGCCCCTCTCTTTTGTTGTTCTTCTTCCTCGGCTTTTGAGATATCTTGTGGTCTTATCGTCAAACCAGTCCTCTTGACGAGAAGGAAATTTTTTCTTCAATTCTCTTCTCTTGAGCACCATCAGCACCAATGCCATGAAAATCAGTTCTCTTCATAACTGGCCATGATCATCTGGGTAAACCTGGAATAAGAGGCATTTTCCAAAGTCATTCTACCACAAGCATGCAAAAATCACTCACGGGGACTAAACTTTGTACATAAAATGCCAAAGGTTAGAACTCTACGTCTGTACCTAATCTACCCCTCCAAGACCGCATTAATACGAATGGGTATATCCTAAAAGTTATACCACCTCAAGTCAACTTGAGGTAAATAATAAAAGATGGAAATGCGCGACTAACCTGAAACTGCCGTTCTGAGAAGCTTCCAGACCGCAGCTTCAACTCGCCTCTATGGGTTGTTATCTCATCCAATATCTCTTGAGAAGATAAATCCATATCTGGAGTTTCCCCATCGCTTGGTTTTTCTCTCTCCTGTTCACATGCAGGAGCAGGAAATATTTAAAACTCGATGTAACTACAGAACTAGTTTTGGAACCTAAGGTTTATACTTGAAGTCTTGAATAAAGCAAAACTGAAAGCATGAATAATATCTTTCTAGTACTATGATTACAATTGAAATGCGAAAATCCTAATAAAACAACATACCCTGAGTGAGAGACTCCTTGCGTGGTTTGGAAGCCCAGCGACCTCCTCATATGCAGCTGCATCTAATTCCTGAAGATGTTGAGGCGGGAAGAGTTTTGGAAGAAGATGCTCTCTTATGCTTATTAGAAGGAAGAAAGGCAACGGGAACAAAATTCCGGCTATTGGTATCCATGTGATCCCAAAGCAAAAAAGAAAATACGCAAGCTGGAGAAGCGTAAACGTGGCAATATATCTGAATGGAACAGTCTCCACAAATGAAGCATGGACCCCTTCCAGGACTCTGTTCATCGCAATGCCACAAGAAAAGGAATTAAGCTAACGCTGGAAATTCCAAATTTATTGTTTATTACACTTTAAACAAACTATTTTTTGTGGGTTGGACAGCACCAAAAAAGGTAGAAAATGTAACAGTCTTTAATACAAGGTTTGTGATTCATTATATTAAAATTCAATTCATGAATTACACCCTCCGGTCCCCATTGATGGCCCTCCGTCCATTTTGGATCTCGCAAATTGTTAGTCTTCTTTGAAATGAAGTATGACTGAGATTTTAGCTTTCCAAATTATCCCTTAGTAACAGAGATGATTTATTCCAAAGTGGGGATATAGGGGCGATGTTCGAAATTAATGCCTTCCGATAAAAGTTTGACACTCTCTTCTTGCATGTATCCTAAAAAGTCGGAATTCTCAAATGGTACACGGTTGAGAAGCACTTTTCGTATGGCATGCCATTTACCCGACTAATAAGCAACATAAAACAGATGGACAACTTACTTAAAACGGCGACGAGGAGTAATGAAAAGCAGCAACAACCTCTCCCAGAACTGATTACCAGGGAGGCTATCGATGGCCATGTAAGCAAAGTATCCCCAAAGAACTGAAGTAGGTATCAGCTTGATCACAGGTATGGCCAGCATTGCAACACCCACGAGGAGGGATTGCAATAAATTGCTCACTCTTTGCTCATTAACTCGGACAGGCAAGTGAGCATCTATGTGCTTCTCAGGATCAAATTTTCCCTTTGCTTCCCCTCCATCATCGCTGTTCATTACTGCCTCCTTCAAGTTCTCTAACTCTTTATGTACAGAATCGTCTTGCTGCAAATTCAAAATTAAATTGCTCGAGGAAAACACGAAGACAAATCCAAATCTACGTACACTCCCAAGCATGTTTTTTCGGATCGTGCAAGTGAGATCCAAAATTCGATATGAGCTTCAGGCAAATTGATTTGAATATTGTTAAATCCGAAATTAAAAGAATCGTGCCATCCAATTTGTCACTCACTTTTATTGAATTTCGTTCTATTTTGTTAATCTAACGCATGAAGCGGAGTCTTTTTTACCTCTCTATCAAGAAAAACAAGTAATTGACTAGTGATGTTGATCTTTCTCGCATCGTATGCGTAAACAAATAGAAAATTTGGTTATATCAAAATTGTTTTATTTATAACAGTACATGTGTGTTTTTATATATCAAAATTGTTTTAACAGTACATGTGTGTTTTTATATGCATATTCATAACCAAAACTTCACATGATATCCATGCAAGTGACCTTAAAGTTTAAGATTCAATTCTATTCACAGTTAACACTTTCGTGGAAACAGTTGACATTGCCTTTGGCTATTTGACAAGAACGCACCCAAGTATGCAAACAAGGAGAACACTTACAGCTGGAGAAGTATCCATCTCAATGAACACAGCTTGCATCTTTCCGTAGATTTCTGAGTTGCTTGCTTGCATTTTAATGCATTCCTTGGCACTCTTCACCATTTTCTTTCTAATCAACTGCATGTCATGTAAAGTATAAGAAATCAAACATAAATATTGTCGCACAAATGAAGTGAAAGATGCTTTCTTCTGAGTCATCTCTCACCTGCCTCTTGAGAACTGCAAGACTCCTAGTGTGCATAGGCGATTGAGGAAGAACTCCGTTGGAAGGAGGGAGTCCAAGCAAGCCACAAAGTAAAGTCTAAAGCCACACAAAAAGTAAGATGTACGTCTACATGAAAAAATACATCCGACCCTAAATTAACTAACCCAAATCATCAAGTAATATTGCTGGAGACATACAGTAAACCAAAACCTCAAGATAGAAAAGAACAAAGTTTCCAGAAGCCTTTACCATGAATCCGAGCAAAAACAGGTCATAATGGTAAGCAGAGGGGTTTTTGAGATTGTATTCCTTCTGTTGTGCCATCTGTGCAGCTACACTGTGGTCAAAGAAGTATAAACCTGCAATCATCACAGCTGGTACAATAGCGATAAGGATGTATGCCACTGGCACGTTCCCCATATCCTGCAGTGCGTAATTCTTAAATGTATTAACAAATAGTTTAGCTTTCTTCTTGGTAAAGGAAACATCCATTTGGAACAAACAATAATGAGACTTAGAAACTCCACTAGAAGGTGCTGGGCCTCAGGAGAAATATTGTTAATAAAGCCGATCAGATTAGCCAGGTAACCAAACTTACATTGTAAAGAACCTATAATTATCAAAATTTAAACATTTTACCCATCTTCAAAGAAACAACTTATCATATTATTTTTTTGAGTTTTATATAATGATTACGTTTCGTTATTAGGAGCTGAACTCCCCCCCCCCCTAAACAGAAAAAATCCTTGTACAAAATTAATGGAAAACTACTACCATACTGAATTAACTCCTTCTTAATACTATAACTATGACAAAGTAATCTTTACTTAATTTTCTTAAAGGGTCCTCATATCTAAGTTAACAAACCATATAGTTAGTTCTCTACTCATTCTGAGTAAATAACTTTCACTCTCGTAACTAGGAATACACTCTCGATTTATCTAGCAATCACTTTGAAATATAGACAACTAATAATAAGCCAATAACCATTGTTTTGGATTAAGGGAAGCTTTCCAATTTATTACTTTTTTCTGCCAATGATAGGCTACAAAATCCCTTTTTGGCTCAAGAATAACAAATGTTCCTGGAACCATGTAAATTTGTTGATATATTTTCTGTTCCAACAGAAAAAAAAATTGTTGATATATCGAGGAACATGACTACTGTATGAGTATTACACACTTGTATCTGCAAATCTAATCATTTTCAGGATTTGGGGCATTAAAACCGGGGTTCCCTCCAGAAGTTGTCAAGCTGGAGTTCTTTAACATCTCAGTTTCCTAGAATTTCTTTCATGCAAGTGATTTTTATTTATCACATTGTTTTCGAAAAGATTTGACCTTTGCTCCAAATTTTGTGCTTACATGAGTCAAACACCATATACCGTCTCAATCAAATAGAACGAACATACTGCATTACATAAGGCATATTGATAGACAATCTTTTTTTTTGGCCAAGTGATAGACAATCACACATCTTAAGCTGACCACTTGACCAAGTTCCTACACTCTTATCCTAACTATTCAACTGAATGCAAGTACATGGAATCTGCATAAAAAGGACAGTCAGAGAGAGAATTTGATAACATCTTATTCACAACAGATTAATTACCTTGACTACTGTCCAATGGTATAATGATCCGGCTTCCCAAGGAAGAGGACAAAATAGCCTCCTGGGAACTCCAGTAGGAACTTTGCCGGGGACACCATAAGAAAGAGCTGTCCATAACAAAACCATAAGGGGAACCCCATAGTCTGCAATAAAACTTCGAACCCACCCTGGGTAGCATAAAAAAAACGTTACAAGTTCCTAGTCAAGCTATATTTATCATTTCAGTTAAACTAATTGGAGGCCACCTCATGTACCTGTGGCATAACGCCAAGACCTAGCTCTTCTGCTCTTGAGAGCAGTTAAAAGCACGCCGAAAGAGAAAATAATCCCCAGTAATCCATTTGTATAAAGCCACTGGAATTGAAACTTCTCTTCATGCGGATTGTCAGATTTTGGGACACTAAACTCACTCACAACCCCCTGTCATTCAAGATAATATTCAGATTCGTGCAACATTCTGCTAGTTTGTTTGAGTCATATGTTGTTATGCATGTGAATATTGTGCAACATTCTGCTAGTTTGTTTGAGTCATATGTTGCTATGCATTGTCGATCTAAGGGATACCTTAATGGCCTCTTGTATGAAAAGAACAGAAATTAACATGCCAAAAAGTTCCCCCGCAAGCCTTGTAAATCTAGAGATGATTGTGCAAGCATTGAATATTGCAAGAAGAAACAGCAGGACAGCTGTCCAGACGCAAACCCTGAGAAAAGAAGAAAAAAACATTAAAATACAAAATGAGGCTGACTTTAGATGCCACCGAATATGGGGAACAATAGCAAGGGAAAAAGAATAAGAGGAGGAAATTATTTACCATCCTGCCCAAGCAAGAAAGAGCTCCCGCCCCAACTCTGGCCTTCCTTTGCTGAAGGTATATAGATAAGTGTACATAATAACCGTGGGTTCTGCAACTCCTAAAATCAAGAGGGGCTGTCCACCGAGGACTGAGTGGATGATTCCACAGATAGCAGTAGAAGCAAGAGTTTCGATCGTGCTCAAGCTTCCGTCTAGCAAACCAAAGTAGTTGTCAGCCCCAAACAAGTAACTTCTTTCCACGTTAATAACCTCTTTTGTAATTATATTAGTTTCAAAATTGGATAGCCATGTATTTGGCTTTACAAAAGTCTACAGTCTGCACAAAAAGTAATTGGGTACCTGTTTCCCTGCTCAACTGCTCGCCAAATGCAATAACAGGAAGAGCAGAAGCAAAGAAGATATATGCAGTTGGAGCCAATATCCTGATACGAGTGATGAGGAAAAATTAAATTTGCCGAGAGAAAAATCAGTTTTGCAGTTGGTGAATTGCAAAAAGTATTATACCTCAAGCCACAACCAGCCTCTTTCCAGTCTTGCTTGTAGCATGGCAACCTTTCTTTGATGTCTCTGATGACCCCTTTGAATGGACTTCTCAAACTATCCATTTTGGTTCTGCAGTGCAAGAACATACAATTATGACATTGTTGACAATTTAATACTACAATAAAATAAGTCTTAGAGTCTACCATATAGAAAAGCAACAAAGCAAAAGAAGAAGAAAATTTAAACAGTGACTTGTTACAAATAAACTGAAACATTCCACTGATACCCTGAGATCCTTAAAATATTCTGAACATGCGATTGCATGTGCCATATTACATTCAGTAACCTTATTTTATACTATTTCTTCAAGAGAGGTCCACATTTTGGACACGCTCATGATTTTTTGTTTTGGTCAATCGTCATTCCTAATGTATTACATGAGGGAGGGGGGAGTGAGACTCGATCCCGAGATGCAGCGTGGGACGTCCAAGAGCTCTACCGCATGAGCTAGCCACCACTTGCTCATGACATTTGTTTACTTGCTAATTATATTGGAGTCACACAGGAACCCATCCGACACATGGGGCTCACAGTCTTTACAGAGGAAAAGGCAGAACAGAGGCCTAAAGAAAACATGACAAAACCAAAGCTCAAGACCCAAAAATGTTTATGTTCTTAATTTCCTGGCAAGGATATTGGCAGGAATGATTGAAACTTTAGCATGGACTCAAGAACATACACCTTTGGCCAAATTGATTCGATGGTGTGATGAAAAATTCAAATTATGACTCCTAATATTTAAAGATTGACTGAAGTATTTTACATCTTTTCATTTTGTATTTATTTTGAACCAGCTAGGTTTATTCTGGGGCATGTCTCGTTTCAAGATTCAGCACCAAGAGAGAGAGAGAGAGTATTGCGAAGTCTCTGAGAGCGAGCACGAAAAAAAACTATATATGCATGCATAAATTATAAGAAACACGGGGTAGGTAAAAAAAGAGGCAGGTAAATTTCAATTCACATACATGCAATCTTCATGAGCAATACAGCATCATGCACAAATGATGCCCAGATTGTCCCACTCAAACAAATCATTTCCCTACCATTCACCAACAAGAACCACAACCCCAGTCAATATTCGGCTTTGACCGGGCTTTAATCAGACTCTCAGCTAGTGGTAGGTGGAATTGGTCCCCAAAAATTAGTCAAGTTACACGTACGTTGATTCGAACACCCTTAGTGGTCGAAAAAAAATAACATCAATTCAGCTCTCTAGCAAGCACCCGTACCCATAATACATATGGAAACAAAAATACAAATTGGAATTCGCAGTATACTTTATTCATAAATCGAGCAACATCTGCTATATGGTTACCGATAAACTTCATATTTTTTCTAATAACTCAGTGGGTACAAAGCATGTACGGGTCAGCTTACGCACACGTCGACTAATATGTGTGAACCAATCCCATCATCCATCCGCAAACTGATCGGGATGAAATACATAGACAGAGAGAGGTTGAGAGGCCCCAGATCTTTCTGTTTTTTCATCAAGGCAAAGATGAAAATACTTGCATCCAAACTGGCAAACTGCAGAAAAAGCTGGACACAGCACAGAAAAGAACTGTCCATGCTTTCGAGTTTCTTTTATTTTCCACCGCTTTCTCGGAGTCCAAACAGCAATTCTAAACTCATATTCCAACACAAACACCCCCAAACCCCACTCCGCCCCAAAAATAAATTAGTAATGAAATACGCCATTTGCATAACTCCGCGCAAGAAAACATCTATTACGTACTGGTTCCATTCATTATAAAATCAAAACGGATTTTTTTTTTTTTTTTTGAGGATGAAATCAAACGGAATTTCAAACACAAGCACAAGAACATATCCATGCAACATCATACATACATCTATTATCTAATTAATTTCTGGTGTGAACGACATCAGTTTTGAGGTTGAGTCGCACTTTTTTTTTCCCAAACTACCCTTTTACGTGCCTAGAAAAGGACAAAAAAATTGCTTACTTCTCCCCCATCTTTTCTACTTTAACAAATCGGATTTCATTAGAGATTAATCACAATACGATTCACGCGATGTTCCAAGACGTTTAGCACATGTTTTTCTGATAACTAGGTGTCCGAACTGGCTTGTGCGTATCTCAATTGACTCCAAGCCGTAAAGTGCCCTAAAGTTAACGATCAGACAAACACGTATATATACGTCTCAATACAATGTAAGTTATATAGGTGTACAATGACAAACCTGTTTGAATGATAGAACCGATTAGGAAATGGTGAGATAGAATATTATCAGAGAAAAAGCGACGACGAAGAATGTCAGATTCCGGCCGGCAAAAGCGGCCGGGAAAAAAAACGGAGGAGGGTGAAGTAAGCGGCGGTGGAAATCTCTCTCCCCTCGTATATTTTCTCTCTCCTCTTCCGTTTTTTCTATGCTGTCTGCATTCTCTCTCTCTCTCTCTCTTGAACGTTTCTCCGATTTTCTCTCTCCCTACTTTCTCTCTCTCCTAACAGAATCGTGTCTCAGTCGTCTCTCGTCTGTAAAACTAATTTCGAAAATGGAAGAAATTAGCGCGGGGTTGGTGTGGGGCCCGCATGGATCTGCTGCCGTGTACATTCGCGGAAGGAAACCTGAATCGTTTTTTTGTTTGTGCACAGCTGGTGCTCGATGTATATTGGCGGAATTAATGTTGGATCCTTTGGTTTGGTAAAACATTCATCGGAACCTGGGACAAGGGACCCTGCTCATTCTGTCGTTTGTTGCAAAAATGAACGGCTCGTATCAAATTCAAACAATGCTCTTACATGGAGTTAGATTTGACTTGAACTGTGTATTTTTACAAAGGACGGCCGGATGACGTACATGCACCTTGTGCACAGCAGAATCCCCAAATCCCGGAACCGGGGGGCGTCTAGCTAGGAAACCACAATAGTTTCGAGAATTTATATTGGCACGAGTTGCGCTGGAATACTACAAGTTAGACCCGTTTACACCACCCCTAAATGGAGCCTAGTGTTGAGATAATGACCACGATAGTTTCGGAGAATTTATATTGGCACTCCCCAAAAAAATTAATTGCACGTCAAAAGGGAATATCAATATCAGTCCATATAGAGATTGATATAGACACGACCCCTTTTTGGAGTGTCAATAA
The DNA here is from genome assembly GCA_036023075.1 of Gaultheria prostrata. Taxonomy (NCBI): domain Eukaryota; kingdom Viridiplantae; phylum Streptophyta; class Magnoliopsida; order Ericales; family Ericaceae; genus Gaultheria; species Gaultheria prostrata. The sequence continues at coordinate 81,401 of JAXBDA010000490.1, forward strand.
CAATACCCTAGTTTTTTTTATAGGTAATTGATATTCACACACTCCAAATTGTTATCCATACCCTCTCCTTTTTTGACTTTAAGTGAGATTTTTACATATGAAAATTTCACTAAAAAATAAAAAATGAGGTGTGGATAATAATTTGGGGTGTAAAAATCACTCCCCTCTCGTTATTCAAATTTTGCACATGGTCCATAGATTTAATAGCCGTCTTAAAATTTGATTTGATTGGGTGTTTTATAAGGCAATAACAGTTTGGGAAAGATTTTAGCAAAATACTACTCCATACCAACATAAACCAAAATTTGACAAGATTTTTCCACAATTCATGATTGATGTTAACTTTGGCAGTCATATTTGTTGATCCGAATTAATGTCTTTGTAGGCCATAGTTGCACAAATAGCATTTATAGTATTTAATGTGATCGAGCGTATTTGCTTAAAAAGTTTTGTGAATGGTGTTTGATATCAGTTTGAATTATTATTCTAGTCTGCTTATTAAAAAGTCATACCAAACATTTCAGTACTATTTTATTTTAGATTTTTAAGTGAATAATTAAAAATAATTACAATCTAAACATCTAACTTTTTTTTTTTACAACTAAGTGCTCGAGTCAGCTTGCACGCACCTCATTGAGACCAATCACACTGTTCATTAGCGAGAAGGGCAAAGCTTTTATTTGGACTGGGCACAAAAGAGTCGATAACACCCAAGAGGTTTCGAAACTGAGAGCTTTGGATGCAACAAACTCCCAAGTTCCAAGTCTTGACCATTAGGTTAACCCCTAATGGCTTGATTAGATGCGGGGTAAGATTTTGGTGGATTAAATAGTAAGGAGAGATAAGATAGTAAATGTTACTATTATTTATGGATGGTGGACACACATTGATGTGACATTTATGACGAGAGTATAAATTAATACATTTGGTTTGAAAGATTTTGGTAATAATGTGAGATAAAATTATACTTGATTTATTTTGTAGCTGAAATTGGGGATAAGAATAAATTAGAGGATTTAGGATGGATTGGCCCGGATTAGGAAGGGGTCATCCGGGCGAATTAATATAAACTTCCCCTGGGCTCAAACCAAATAATCCGGCCAAGGGTGAATTGGGCCGGACTAGGGGAGGAGAGATAATGTCATCCAGCCTCCTTTTTTTGCACCCAAAACATGGATGTAATCGTGGGTCCATGAGGGGATGAGCCGATGAGGCATGAGTCATCCGGCCTCCTCATCCCTTAGCCAAACATGACGTGAGGGGTATTTAAAAATCTAAAGTGATAGCAATCAGGGCGGCCATTGTCTAGATTTGATGGTCAAAGTTGTAAAATTCATAGTTTGTGAACATCACTTAACGCTTTGTCTACATCTACTCTACCAATTTTTGTACTTTAATTGGTTTTGATCATCTAGTTACATGATGTTTAACCGCGCATAGTCATTTGGTTGGTTTCGGTTAGTTTATGCAAGAAAGTATTGATAATAGTAAAATTAACGTCTCAGCTGCTCATTGACTATATGCATACGGATCTCCGATAATTGACCACCGGATCAATTTTTTGTTTGATGTATCTTTCATTTGATTTGGTTGCGTTTTTGTCTTTCTTATATGCACTTTGTGTTTTTCAGTTACATCGAGTTTTGTACTCGATATGTTGTAATTTTATTATCAATGAAGTTCTTACGCTTCCACAAAAAAAAAAGGCATATACTCCATCCGTCCCGGATTTCTTGTCTACTTTCACTATTCACGACATCTCAAAAAATTATTTATATTTTCAAATCTAGAATGTTATATATTTGCAATATGGATATCGTTTAATAGTTTTCGACGAATTCTATTAAACAAAATTTTCAAATTGTAAAATACATTGTAGATTGAAAGTAGATTGAAAGATATGGACAATTAAAAAGTGGTACGCATGCGCGTAAATGGATAAGAAATTCAGAACGAAGAGAGTATATTGTGTAGAAATATCTCAAATGATATCTAAAGCGATGTTAAGAGCAACCCCAACAATAACTCCTCAAAAAAGTTTGTGAACAGTGCATATATCTATTATAACTTGACACTTTTTCTATCAACACTCCAACAACACTCCCTATTTTTAATAAATTATAATATATGG